>JBBPBX010026912.1:20054-37712 GCA_038048925.1 Garcialebias charrua
GAGGACGGCCAGAGGCAGATCCAGAGTCCTGAAATTATGATAGAATGTTTATTCAGCTGGGCTCCTCGCAGAATTCCTCAGAAGAAGGATTGGGAGGGTGAGAGCTTCAGATTTACAAAACTTCTCAGGCGTGTTGAGATAAGACGGCCTGTCAAGGCCTGTCAAAGAGCCGAATTTTAGATAAACATGATTGTTTTGGGGACAGGCAGAACTTCAATGACATCTACCTTCAGTCTGTGTCGGTCCACTCGCTTTCGAAATGTCCAAATTAAAATGACCATACCAATGGAACGTGCCTGAGAAAATCCCCGAGATCTAATCCATTCAGCCAAAAGTCTGGGTTCTCGACACATGAACCAAGCCATCATGTAAGGCAGGTAGCCTGACCATATCCAGATTTGCTGCCAACGTCTTCTTTGTGTGTTTTGATAGACCAGGAACCAGCCAAATCCAAAAAGCAGGAACCAGTTATTATAAATCCAATTAAATATGCGTCCTTAAGATCCACAGATGACAGCAGAGATAGACACGTCATCAGTCTTCCAAGTCGATGAGATATCCAGCTATGTGCATGCCAACAGGGCAAATCGTCTCGCCTACAGCCTTCTTTTTGAAGAAATGTTATCAGTTGTGATGAGGGACCAACTGACCAAATTGAAGTCCATAGTTATGATTCTGAAGATTTTGTGGAAGAGAGGCTCTCAGAAAGTTTCACAGACAAGACAAAGTGAAAGCAAAGCGGAGACCGAGAGGAGACGTCCGCCCTTGAGAAGAGCAGTTAAAGCAGAGTTAAAAGTCTATTTTCCTGTAAAACAAAATGGCTCCACGCAGTCTCTTCTGGACTGTCTTGGTGACATTAGAGGGTGGATGGCGCTTAATTTCCTCCATTTTAATGATAAAAAGACTGAGGTTATGGTCTTTAAATCTAGTGCTCCTGACAGTCCCACCACTTTTGATTTTTCCTCTTTGGCCCCATATGAAAAGTCGATTGTGACAAATCTAGGAGTGAAAATTGACCCCTGCCTGAAACTGGACTGTCACATCAACAGCATGGTTAAGTCCTCGTTCTTTCATCTGAGGCGCCTGTCAAAAATCAAGCCCCTCCTTTCTAGACGCCACTTAGAGACAGTAATCCACGCTTTTATTACTTCACGCCTGGATTATTGTAACTCTCTTCTGATTGGAGTAAATAAGGCCTCGCTTTCTCGGTTGCAGCTGGTACAAAATGCTGCTGCACGATTTTTGACTGGTACAGGCAGACGTGAGCACATCACTCCAGTTTTAATGTCCCTTCATTGGCTTCCTGTCCAGTTTCGAATCCATTTTAAAGTTTTATTGTTTGTTTTTAAGTCTTTGAACGGTTTTAGTCCCTCTTATCTGTCTGAACTGCTTCAACTTTATGTGCCATCACGTGCTCTTAGATCCGCTGACCAGATGCTTTTAGCAGTCCCGAAAACCTTTTATAAGACCAGAGGAGACAGAGCATTTTCAGCTCTGGCTCCTAAATTGTGGAACGAGCTGCCACTGAAGGTCAGGCAGGCCCCATCAATATCTGTTTTTAAAACTCGTTTAAAAACACATATGTTTTCATTGGCTTTTAAACCAGAATGAGTTCACATCTCTGTTTTAATGTTGTATTATTTTACTTGTGATGTTCTGATATTTATATGATTGAGATTGATTGTTTTTATTGTTTTGTGCTTGTTTTTATTCTTGTACAGCACTTCGGACGGCTGCTGCTGTATTTTTAAGTGCTTTATAAATTAACTGGTATGATATGGTAAAGTAGCAGTATGTATGCAAAAGTAGTTTGCAAAAATGTGTGTAAAACTATAAACAGGGAAACCCTAGTGCGGGGTGCTCAATACGTCAACAACCGTTTGATCGCAATCTACTGTTCGATTGCAATCTACTGTTCGATCACAAAGGTATTATGGGTAGATGGCATGGCATTTAAAAATAGACGTCAGCCTATCATCCATCTATGAAATTTGTCTCTTGATTGACAGACATGGCAGCCAGTCTGAGGCCCCGTTTACACATTGTGTAACATTCGGCCGTTCATTTACAGACAACAGCCCTCATTCTCTCTGAAACTGGTTTCTGAATCCAGGTCTCAGAGTAAAGATATTCAGTGAACCCCCATGGAGGTGCAAAATTCTCCGCAAGTGTGAAGTGGCACATGTGCACTCCAGGCGGCTGCAGTCCAGAGTTTTTCTGCACCAACAACAGTTATGATAAAAGGCAGAGATCAGTGTTTTAGTGCTGCTCACCCTTTTTCAGCATGTAGGAGCAAAACCAATAAAATCCAGGCTCCACCAAAGCTACGTTAGTGTATTCACATGTTTGGACATAACTGGGATCATGCAGTCGCTGCATGCACAATGAATTCAGCTGAGCTTGACATCAGGGTTGCCAGATAAATTTTACATTTCTGAATTACCCCCTCCTTTTTCGTGCACATGTTCAACAAACACAACACACACCTCATCTTAGAGTATCTTTACTAAGCACATATGACAGTTTAGGTCAAAATCTTCTTTCTTCTTCTTTCGGCTTTTCCCTCTTCAGGGGTCGCCACAGTGAGTCATCCTCCTCCACCTCACTCTGTCCTCTGCATCCTCTGTCCTCACTCCAACTACCTCCATGTCCTCTCTAACTGCATCCATATATCTCCTCTTTGGCCTTCCTTTTTGTCTTTTTCCTGGCAGCTGCATTTCTAACATCCTTCTACCATATACCCACTGTCCCTCCTCTGGACATTCATTCAACCTTTATTTAGTCAGGTAAATCTCATTGAGCCTCGTGGACTCATTTACAAGAGCGACCTGCTACAAACTAAAGAATGATGACAACAGCAATGGTAGAATTTCCTTAAACAATCAACAGTAGACAAACATAAGTCCAAAAACATGCATGTTAGGCTGATTGGTAACTCTAAATTGACCCTGGGTGTGAGTGAGACAGGTCCCTCTTGTAAATGAGTCCCCGTGGCTCAATGAGGCTAGCCTGTATAAATAAAGGGTGAATGAATAAGAGAGAAATACAGATTATTTTTTACAGAGAATCAAAGTAGCAAGACATTATAATGTAGTTGTAGAAAATCAAAAACAGGAACATATCAGCTTTGGTTTTTGCCAGGATTCCAACAGATTCTTAAAACCATTTAGAGAAGTCAAGGCCGAGAGCTTCAGATCTTTTTGTAAGATATTCCATGAAGCAGGAGCGGAGTAGGAGAAGGCCCTTTTTCCAAGTTCAGTCCTCACTGACGGAACACTGCAGGTAATCATGTCCTGAGAGCGCACACTGTAGCTGCACTCACGCAAAGACATGTAGGAGGAGATGTATGAGGGCAGCAGACCAAGAAGTGATTTAAAGATGAAAATGTACCAGTGGAAAAGTCTGCGTGAAGTTAATGATGTCCAATTAACCAGTGAATACAGGGTGCAGTGGTGGGTATGATAATCACAGCCAATTATGAATCGTAGTGCACCATGATAGACCATAATCGATGGAGGGGAGGAAAGTCACAGATACAAGACGTTTCCTAGCATTCAATGTTAGACATGATCTGTTTCTGAAAAAGAAACCCAGTTTAATTTTCAGTTTCTTTACTAGGTTTTCCATGTGGAGTTTAAAAGAGATATGCGAATCGACCAGGATACCCAAATATTTATAGGAATCAACAAACTCAATAGGGACACCATTTGAGGATAAAATCGGAGGAAGAACTGCTGGGACCGACTTCCTATTTGAAAAAGCATCCCTTTGGTTTTATCAGCATTTAGGATACGTTTGAGATGGAACAAATCTGACTTCATGATGTCAAAAGTGGATTGCAAAAACTGGAAAGCCTTAGCAACAGTTTTAGCTCAACAATAAACAACTGTGTCATCAGCATAAAAATGTAAGTGTAAGGACCGACTGAACCCAGAGTGGTACGAGACCAGAATAGAGGCACAACTCAGAGTAACAATTATTTACAGTGTTTATTATGTACAGGTGATAAAAAGGGACACTTGGGGTCTTGGGGGTGCCTGGAAGAGAGAACAGGGTCAGGGTCCTACTGGTGGGATAGGTGGATCAAACTGATGCTCTGTTTGGTTTCTTACAGGGGATGTTGGGTCGGTGGGTTGGCAGCGAGTGGCAACAAGGCAGGAACTGGCAGACAAAGGCAGACGAAAACAGGATCCAGGGTTCACAAAACTGTGGACACAAAATCACAAGGTGAGTACTCTTATCAGACTGATACTTTCTGGCTGAAGTCATAAATACCGATTGAGGCACAATGCTCCAGCATTGGATCTCACTGGACTGCAGCCTTAAGTAGTGGAGCTCCTCGTTAGATGATGACCGTCAGCTGGCGTCAATCAGCGGCCATCTTGGAGAGGGCGGCAGGGCTGCAGACAGTGGGATTCCGACAGTACCCCCCCCTCAAGAACCGCCTCCGGGCGGTCCGCAGCGCTTCTCCGGGTGAGCGGTGAAGAAGGCGGTGATGAGGCTGGGATCCAAGATGAACGAGCGGGGTATCCAAGACCGCTCCTCGGGGCCATAACCCTCCCAATCCACCAGGTATTGAAATCCCCGACCACGGCGACGAACGTCCAAAATGGCCCGGACAGTGAAGGCCGGGTGGTTGTCGATCAGCCGGGCAGGAGGCGGAAGGTCGGAGAGAGGGCACAGAGGGCTCTCGGAGACTGGCTTGACCTGAGAGACGTGGAAAGTGGGGTGAATCCGCATAGACGAGGGAAGTCGAAGGCGCACCGCAGAACGGTTGATGATCCTCGTGATCGGGAAAGGACCGATGAAACGAGGAGCCAATTTCCTCGTAGTGCCCCTGATAGGAATGTCCCTAGTGGAGAGCCAGACTTTCTGACCCACCTTGTACACAGGGGCCGTAGAGCGACGGCGGTCAGCAAACACCTTATTTTGAGCAGCAGTACGTGAGAGGGCTGCCTTCGTCTCCCGCCAGACCCGCCGGCAACGACGGAAATGGTGCAGGACAGATGGAAACCAGNTATATATATATATATATAAATTATATAAATTATATATATATATATATATATATATATATATATGAACAAACACACACACACACAGCACGCTATATACACACTTTATAGATGCATAAACATATTTTTGGCACTAATGGAACCTCGTAAAAAATACAATATACATTTTTATACCATCTGTCTCAAATATTCCAAATAATTTATTACATTAAATTAGGCTTTTTTACGCTGTTCATTTGTTACTCGTTGCAGCTGAAGCTAGCGGTTAGCTCGCTAAGCTAAGCTACGTTTTTTTTCTTACCATGATAGCTGTGGATGTTTTCTTCATGGAAGAAATATCATGAGATCAACGCTGCGAGTTCCTCCTCACCAGCAAAAAAAAAAAGGCTGCTGGCAAATTAAACAAGATGTTGAAAAGAGAGACATTTCTATTTAGTGCACACAAGAAGTGTCTTCTGTTAAAAACACAGGCGTGTGTTGGGCAGACCTTATGGGTCCTCCTGGCAAGATTTAGCAGACCTATTTCCGCCTGCGTAAAACTGTGACATATTTGACTAGTCAAAATGATAATTCAAGATATCTCGTACGTCATTCTGACTAGTCAAAATGTGAATTCCAGATATCTTAAATAGAAACGCCGTCCACATGATAAAATATTTAAGATATCTTGAATTCATTTAAAGATATCTTAAAAGGAATTTTGACTAGTCATAAATACAGTTCTAGATATCTGAAATTGATTTATGACTAGTCATATTAGTTATTTAAGATATCTTGAATTACATTTTGACTAGTCATAAATACATTTTGACTAGTCATAAATACATTTAAGATATCTTAAATTATGACGTAATTAAAGATATCTGTAATTGTAATTATGACTAGTCAGAACTAAGATCGAGATATCTTGAAAGCTAATTATGACTAGTCAAAATTAAATTAGAGATATCTAGAATTGTATTTACGACTAGTCAAAATTCATTTCAAGATATCTTAAATTGAAGCCTCCATTCAACTCAATGGAAAATCTGACGTCATTTTGACTAGTCAGAATGTAATTAGAGATATCTCAAATAGGAATTTTGACTAGTCAGAATGTAATTCAAGATATCTTAAATAGCTATTATGACTAGTCATAATTCAATTTCAGATATCTGGAATTGAAGTGCCCTGAATCCGATTTAATGTTAAAAGGGCTTGCCATACTCCGGTAGGTCCAGCTGGGAGGCCTTCCATGCACAGTTTGAGCTGCTGGCTCATGCAGGGAGGTGGACAGCAGAGCATAAAGCCCTGCAGCTGGCTCTCTGTCTACAAGATGATGCACTGGACTGCTTGTTATTGTTAAGCTCAGAGGACAGAAAAGACTATGATGCACTAGTCGGAGCTTTAAAGAGGCGGTTTGAACAATGTGTGCAACCAGACATTTTTAAAAATAAACTCTGCAACAGGAGCAGGTTGCCGGGTGAACCCCTGCGTGCTTTGGCTAATGACATTGAGAGCCTCACACACAGAGCCTATTCACACATGCTGTTTTATGAAATATTATTTTACAAATATTTTATGAATTTTTATTCATAAATGTTTTATGAAATATTATTTATGCAGGATCGAGAGAGAGATCGGCAATTATCCTCAAAAGAATATCACAGCTCAAGAGACTTTACACTGGAAACTATTTTATGTTTAAAAACAAATGTTCTTTATTTTAACCATTAAATAGAAAACAAACCAGAAAACAAACAAGTAACATACATACATACAAGTATTAATGCATAAACAGATACTCTTACCGTTTGACATCAAAGTGAGAGAGCCGTTCGTCAATCACAGGCAGAGCGAGCATTAAAACAATCCGGGCGATTGCACATCCCCGTCCGACTCTAACTGACTCTGGGAGCTCAGCTCGTTTCTTTTTATTCCTTTAGACAAGAATCACTTGCGAAACAGAGTTGGCCGGGTTCTTTCCACAAGTAATACTTTATCCAAAGCAACAAAATTCCAGAGGTGCCTATGTAATGAACTCAGGAGATGAAACTGACTGTTCCTGTGATGGAATCAGCCCAGTTTCAACTTCTCATAACAAAATTCCAAAGATGCCTATAGTGATGAATAACAAAATTCCAAAGATGACATAGTGATGAAATTAGGAGTTGAAACTGACCGTTTCTGTATCAGCCCAGTTTCAACTTCTTATTCCACAACCAGTGACAAGACTGGAAAATTACACACAATGTTTCAGACTTTCTTAGTTACATATTGATGGGGATTTTAAACCCCTGTTACCTTAATATTAACCACACAAGATAAACAAGAGAACAGTGTTAAATCAGACAAACAGCTTTGCAAAGGGGAAGGGCTTTTAATGTCTTTTGAAACTTAGTATGGTCTCAAATACATTGTTCAGCACAATTCCAAATTGTACTGGACATGACAAGCTATTTAAACAAGAGGTAGGTGGAGTTTGACAAGCTCTGACGTCTTACAGATAAAACAAACAAGTCATGGTTCTGCTCAAACAAGAACATCTAATCAAACATTGTCAAGGCTATAAGACTGTCTTTTCTGTATCAAAGGCAAAAGCAAACAACATGTTTGTACTATCAAATATAAGTGTTTAAAGGGAACAGAGAATATTTGATATAAGTGAGCTGGGTTATAATTATTGGGTCAGAGTAATTAGTTTTAGATGATAAATATTGAACATCTCCATCATTCCATCCTCTTTATCATATATAAACTGATCATTATCAATTATGTGAGCGGTGCGGAAAACAACCCCTGAGGCCGAATTTCTAATTAGAGGCAAAAAACTCACACCACCGTCCCGTGCCTCCACAGTAACGCCCTGAAAAAACTCAGGATCACCTTTTTAGGATGGTTTGAGAGATTATAAAGTTTTGGAGAACTCTGTTGATTGTCATATTTCATGACTTATTTCAATGTTTGAGAGAAATAAATATTTGAGGAGAATTTTACAGTGAGTATGGTCTCACCTCATGGCTTATGTCAAAAGTTTTAAAAGGAATAATATATTTAGCAGGGATTAGTCTATTTACCCACAAAAACCAAGTTTTTCCAAAGAAATAGAACTTTTGAGAAGAAGCATATATATATAAGAAGAACTAATCTATTTGTGTTAAACAAATAAAAGAAATAAGCTATTTAATTTGTTTTAAAATAAAAAGAACCAATCTAATTTGTCTTAACCAAAGAACCAATCTAATTTGTTTTAACCTGTTATGTCCTGCAATTGCATAAGACTGACAGCAGGGGGAACCTCCGAGTAGGGAGAGAACAGGATGTGTGGAGGAGAGAAGAAGAGTTGGGAGAAGTGAAATAAAGTATGGTGTTATGAAGTCAGCTCCGTCTACAGTACTCTGATTCTACACCTACATATTAGCAACACAACACAACATTGGCGACGAGGATCGACGAGAATCGACGAGGATGGCTCTTTCTGTGCCTTTGCCTGCTCCGTTCATGCCGTTCCCAGGTGAACCGACAATACCGTTTCCGACGTGGCTAAAGATGTTCGACAACTACATGCTAGTAATAGCCGCGTCGGGAGACGACTGGCCTGATGCCAGAAAGCGCGCGGTTCTACTCCATGCGTTGGGTACGGAAGGACAAAGACTTTTCTACAGCCTGCCGAATACCGGGACCACGTTCGCTACTGCTATTGCTGCCCTTAAAGAACATTTCGTCCCGAAGGTGAACGTGATTGCTGAACGTCACAAGTTTCGACAACGTGTACAACGGCCGGATGAAAAGGTACAACAATTCTTAGCTTCTCTGCGTGAGTTAGCTGCCACATGTGACTTTGGAAACATGGAGGAACAAATGCTACGTGATCAACTGATAGAGCGTGTTGCTAATAATCGAATCAGAGACAGACTGTTACTCGAACCGGAGCTAACTCTTGCTAAAGCTACAACGTTGGCGCTACAAATTGAGAGTGGATTAAGAGATGCTAACGTACTTTCTGATGCTACCGCTGCTAGCATTTCTGTTCCCGTGAGGGCTGTACTGTCTGATGCTAACGCTGCTAACGCTTCAGCTCCCGTGAGGGCCGTACAAAGACAGCCGAAGTCAAGCCGCCGCTGGGACGCGAGGAGGACGCCGCGGGACCATGCTACTTCCACGACTCAACTTGCTGCTACTACACGCCGTTCCTGCTTCCGCTGTGGATCCTTCGACCATCTTGCTAACAACCCTGCATGCCCTGCTGCTAAAACGACATGCAACGAGTGTGGTAAATTGGGTCATTTTGCACGTGTTTGCCGTTCGACTCAAAAGGAGGTACGTGAAGTCGTCGTTAATGAAGCCACGGTTCTTTACATGAACAATGCTGTACAAGACAAGATTCTCTGCACCGTTCAAGTGACTGTTAATGGACGACGTACAGATGTTGAGCTGATTGTGGATACAGGCTCATCAGTGTCCATTATACCAGAAGAGATCTACCACACCTACTTTTATGACTGTGTACTAACTGAACCTACAGTTACTCTTGTTACTTATGCAAAAGAGAAAATTGCTGTGAAAGGGTGCTTAAAAGCTACTATTTCTCATGATGGTATTTCTACTGAAGGTACTCTTATTGTTGTTCAGTCAGGTGCTGCTCTGCTGGGTTTAGATTTATTCCAAGCATTACAAATGAAGCTTGAGGGACGACAAATTGCTACTGCTACTACTACTTCTACTACCTCTATGGTTCAGCCAGCTTTAACAAATACTGCTTCTGATCATTCTCCAGGAATGTCAGTTAGGGAAGTTGGTTATGCTAAAAACTTCATACATAAAGTACAGATGTTGCCAAATGCTGTTCCAGTGCAACAAATAACTACTACTGCTCCACTTACTCCTGTTGAATTTCCTAGCAAACCATGGGAAAAAGTTGCAATTGACATTACAGGTCCGTTTGAAAATGCTAAATGGGACTGCCGTTATGCTATTGTGCTAACAGACTACTACAGCAAATGGCCTGAGGTTGCATTCGCTCCTACTGTTACTACAGATGTAATAATACGGGTTTTAAACACTGTGTTCAGTAGGGAGGGTAATCCGATGTATCTTGTTTCAGATAATGGTACTCAGTTTACTTCGCATGCGTTTAGTACTTTTCTGAGAGAGAGAGAGATACAACACTTAAAGTCAAGTGTATATTATCCCAGAGCAAACGGTGCTGTGGAAAGATTTAACAGAGTGCTTAAAGACTGCATACAAACAGCTGAAAGAAGTCACAGCTCATGGAAGGAAGCTGTCACTGAATTCCTTCACAACTACCAAGCTACTCCGCATGCAACTACAGGAGCTACTCCATTTGAACTACTGAGGAACAGAAAGATGCGTACCAAGTTAAACATACTCCCAGTGGAACTGAAGAGCAAAAGCCAAGCTCAAATACAACAGAGGGTGAAACAAAAGCAAAACAAAATGAAGGAATATACTGACAAGAAAATGAGAGCTAAAGTACCAACATTCAACGTGGGTGACACGGTTCGTGTTCGCAGACCGGATCACGTTTCCAAAGGATCTTCCAGATTCACAGAACCACGTACTGTAATGAAGAAAGTTGGACCAAATACTTTCTTACTGAGTGATGGGCGCAAGTGGAATGCTTCAAAACTTGCACTCTTCCCAAAACAAATCTTACGTGCTGCAGAACAAAATGATGATACTGTACTCGATGCATATGCACTGCCAGGAAATACTGATGAACCGCTTGCTGTGTTAAGAAGAAGTCAAAGAGATAGAAATGCACCAAGCTGGTTGTCAGGTTTTGTAAGTTAGAGTGAAAAAAGTGTAAACTATTCCTGTTCATACTGTTCTGTAAGACAAGTAAATTTACTACTGTTCATACTGTAATGCAAAGGGTTAACAGGGTAAACTTTCATATTACTGTTGGCTTACAGAAATAATAATTTGATTACTTTGATTTTCTGCTGTCAGGTTACTGTACAAATTTACATGTAAGTAATTGTTTCAGGAAAAGGGAAATGTTATGTCCTGCAATTGCATAAGACTGACAGCAGGGGGAACCTCCGAGTAGGGAGAGAACAGGATGTGTGGAGGAGAGAAGAAGAGTTGGGAGAAGTGAAATAAAGTATGGTGTTATGAAGTCAGCTCCGTCTACAGTACTCTGATTCTACACCTACATATTAGCAACACAACACAACATAACCAAAAAAAGAACCAATCTAATTTGTCGTGGTAAACAATTAAATGGAACTTATACACTTTCAAAGATGTGGGAAATAATTCTCAAACACACAACAAAATAGCCCTTTATGGGCACAAAAATAAAATAAGTTTGAAACTTCTTTGATATCATCTATTGCCCAGGAAAGTAAAAACAACCGGTTTGAACTTAAAAAATGAAATAGATCAAACATTCTTCTTCACAGCATCCATCTTTTTCTGGTGTGGGAGGGTAAGTTCAGTGTCTTTCCTGGGGAGGGAGTGTCCCGTTTTCAGAACACGTTCTTTCTGTTCCTTGGGGATTTGTTTGTGGCAGAAATTGTTGGGCACAAGTCCATTTCATCTGGGGGGGAGAAGAGTTTTTGTGTGTGGAATAAGTCCAGTTTTTCTGCGGGAAAGCTTTTGCTTACGAGATCAGTCCAGTTCTGCTTGGGGGAAAGCTTCTGTCTGTGGAATAAGTTCATGTCATTCTGGGGGAGGGCTGTTGTGCGAGTCTTTTTCTTCTGTGAGTTTCTGTGCGGGTCTTTTTCTTCTTGGAGAGAGCTTTTTGTGTGGGTCTTTTTCTTCTTGGGGAGAGCTTTTTGTGCGCCCTGTGGGCGGAGGGCATCAGGCAGTTTGATGGGCATCATTCACGTCTTCAGACAACGGTTTCATGTAATCTTGTCTTGTCCAGCTGCCTGTTCCTGGGTGTTTAGTCCATTCAGGCATGAATTGCGGGCACAGTAGCAGGTCGCAAACCTGAATTGTGTGTGGCACAAGGTAGTCAAGCCACATCCTGACAAAGTGGGGGAGCTTTGCTCTGACCAGATCCATCTCAAAATCTGGCTCAGCGATTGTTCCAAACTTCTTTTTCAGGGGAGCACCGGTCACTCAGATGTAACAGAGGCTGCTTTTTCTCTCGAGAAGATGACGCGTCCTTTCCACCACCTGTTGGGGTCCCGTCCACCCTCGTTTTCAGCCGTCCCTAGCAGGACCTCGTGTCAAGGCGGGATTCACTGGCATCACTGGCAACTCCTCCTGAAGGAGTTCCGGAAACCTGTAGTCTTTTGAGAGGAGAACTGGACACCAAAAAAACTTGCAAATTGTTAAGTAAAACTTCAAGGCCCCCCCCCCTGGATCTCATGAGCCAATTGGTTTGGGGAAGGCCTAACTGTGGGTAATTCCTTAGTGAGTCAAATCTGTTAACTTAAACTAAATTCTGTAATTGGCTATAATAATAATTGTTTCTTTAAACTTAAAATAAAATTCCATTCTTACTATCTAAAACATTTGTATTTAATGGCAAAAAACACAACAACAACAAATGATTTCATTCTTCAGTGAAAATGAGTAATCACTCACTTTGATTTGAGGTTAGTTTTTAATTAGTAAGTTGTTCTTAATTAGCATGATCATTGTAGCAGGAGACAGGAGACGATTTATACTCACTTAAAATACTTTACCTTTTTCATAGTCTGTGGAAAAAGTCTAAACATACATACAGACATAGACAGACATATACGTACAGACAGACATACAGCCGTATAGACAGCCATACAGCCATAAACATATATATATATATAGACATACAGCCATATAGACAGACATACAGCCATAAACATATATATAGACATACAGCCGTATAGACAGACATACAGCCATAAACATATATATATATATATACATACAGCCAGACATACATATAGACATACATATAGACATACATATAGACATACATATAGACATACAGCGCTGTAGTAATAAAGAATTCACAATACAAACATGTGGTTCATGTGCTCAAAATAAGTCCAGTCTATAGTCAGAGTCAGTCGTGTTTTAAAAATATAGAACCACCACATTTCAAAATCACCCTTTCAAATCAACCTTTTGAATAGATCCAATCTCCAGGGCGTCCCCCATCTTTTTTCTCTTTGGATCTGTTAAAAATAAATACCTGTTTATCAAATGACATATACAGTACCTGTTTATTAAACAACATATATAAAAGCAATGTGGTTTGTAGGTTTATCTGATTTATCCTACAGTACAACGTGCTTCTTAAATGATCCTTTAAATGGCTATGCTGTTGAATATAAAAATCTAAAAAGTTATTTTTTGTATAACTGATCATCTAATCAATGAATGAGCTGTTTCCTTTTATGAGCCTTCATTAATGTTATTAGTGATATATTCTTTATTATTATTAGTTATTTCTAGGAACACTTCCTAATATTCCCTTATTGCATTATTATATATCGCCACTGAGTGTCAGGCAGGCTCCCTTACTCACAGTCTTTAAGTCTTGATTAAAAACCCACTTTTATTCTTCCAACTTTAACATGATGTGATTTGTTTTGATCCTCTCTGTAATATACACTGTTCACTATTTTAGCTAGTTTCTGTTGCTTTTTCTATATAATTTGTTTTCGTTTTTGTTTTGTTTTTCCTTTTGTTTTCCTGTCTGCTTGGCTTGTTTCTATCGTACAGCACCTTGGTTGGCCCGCATCAACCTAAGTGCTCTATAAATAAAGTGGTATGGTATAAATAACAATCTAAGATTTAAAGCATAAAGCTATAAAAATTGTTTTAACAATAATTCCCTTGTGGCAAACCAGACCAACCAAAATGCACTCCCGTCAAGGATAATCTGCTATCCTTCCTTCAGCTCCACAAAACATTGAATGTCTGTGGAGACACAATTTTAATCTGTAAAAAACAAAAAATATAAATATTAACTTGTTTCAGGGTTATGAGCTGGGATAATTATCTCTGTTTCATCACGAAGTTACTGGAAGCGGAAAAATAAGTCGTCAGACCCACATAAGTACAATATAAACTACAAATTTTGTGGCCTTGCCCTAGCAGGCCATCTCATGAGAATGTGTTTCATTAAATAAAATTAATCATAGCAGACTGCAGATTTGAAATACTATACCAGGGCATTGACAGATCTTCACAGATCCATACGGGGGGCATGACCTTCAGCTGGACAGTTGGCGTGGGTGACTTCAGGACCTGTTCTCATTTTCTTGTTGGAGAATGTGCTCAGACCACTCTTGTCAGAGCATCCAGTGACCGCATATTCTGGTCATGTGTGTTTGATGACCTTGTTCTGACAGGTTTTTGACAAAATCTTTGCCTTTGCTTTGCTGACAGTCTCTTATCTTATCTTTGTGGACAGTCTTTGTGGACAGTCTTTTGCTTGGATAAAAGTCCAGTGCCCTCGAATGTTTATTTTGAGCAGGGCAGCCTGGGAGTCCAGCCTTGGTGTTCTCGGAAGTCAGTGAGCCAGCTTCTGGACACGCCCTTAATATCAAATCTGATCCGATCCAATCAATAACCACAGTAGTCTGTGATTCAAAAATTCAGACGCTGCATGTGTTCTTTGACATGACCCTATCTTAATATATTTACTACTAACTATGTGTTCTGTAAAGTGTCGTGAGGTCCTTCAGACTTACGGTTTCCGCTCCACAAACATCGTGAGGCCGCTTCTAAGAAAAAAATGAGAAAATAGAAAAATGTAAAAATCCTTAACAAACCAGGTTCAAAGTAATCATGTTATTTCTATAAGCATTTACCTTGAATAGAGTCACCTCTGCAAGTCCGGTTTGCACAATGGAATTTAAAATGTTCATTACATAAAAGTGAATTTTCAACAGAGGCATCCTTTTAATCTGATCTGCATAACAGATCTAAAATCATTAATTTACGTATGAGTAAAATTGTCAATTTAACCTGAAACTAGAAATTTTACCACTTTTCAGTGGTTTACTTATCAAAAGTTAAAGCATGGGCTGGGTGATTTTGCCCTGTGGTTCCAAGTTTCAATGTTTACAAGTCCAATTCTCACTTATTATAAACTGAGATCCAAATTATGTCCTAAATAGAAAAGTATTGATTAAAATAAAAAATGTGTATTCAGTCAAGGCGTGTCTGTGAGTGGTACTTCCCGTTTTAATATTCCATATTATTATTACTGTATACACAGCCCCAATCTGTTTGAAATAAAAACAACTCTTACTGCTGTCAAAGATTATGCATTGTATGGTCAAACGATATGTTATTCTAATTCCCTTTCAAATTTACCAGACCTCTTTTTGCCATTAATGGTCATAATTTATGCAAATCAATATCAAAATTAGGTTTTAACAGTGAAATGTGTATTTTACTCCTGGCGAGTTAGCTGGATTCTTGTGCGTATTTAACCTACTTGCTGAAAAGTTACTTCTAATAAAGCATTTTTATTATTAATCATTTCAGTCACATTATATAACTCTTTAAAGGAAACAGCTCTTATAATCTACTTAACTGTGTAACAGCTCTTTAAAATTGATAAAACATTTTCAATGTATGCAAAAATCGTTTTAAAATGATGAATTTAAACTGAGCGTTTCAACTTACAATCTAGTCAAGTTTCCATTTGACAAGAATACTTTTTTATTCTTTATAAGTGTCAAAGTTTTATCAATTTAGTTAAACCTTTAAAAGACAGAATTTACTGGCAAGTCTAAAAATAAATTTCTGCTAAATTTTTCTAAGACTTGTTATCCTAAAATGCCTAAACTTAATTTTGATCTGATTATGGTTGTTAATTTAAATTAACAAGCTTATTATAAAAGTTTAAATAGTCAATAATTGTAATTCAATGCAGTATACCGGTAATACTTTCTCTACTTCCCATTTGTTTTGCATTAAATCCAAATATATTCCGTGTTTTATCAACATCCTATGCGACTGCTATAAAAAACATCCAGTTCCTCTCAACTTCACCTCGCAGTAACAGACTCTACTCAGAATCTGAAAACATGAACTGAACCTCTCTGGATGACCAAGATAAAACTGTTTTTGTTTCATGAATGTTACTTTTCTGTTCCCCTCAGATAATCACAGGTGACTGTGAGCATAGTTGCCAAGTCCGCTCATCATAAGCTACTCTGGGCTTTTTATTTTCTGTAGTCGCTTATTGTGGTTACTTGGGCTTACTTTGAACGTAAAGTCGCTTATTTGGGCTTGTTATTCATTTCACTTTATTCTGCCTCTAGTGACAAGACCACGCTAAAATTAGCTCTAATAAGTGGGGAAATATGGGGAAATAATATAATTAAAAATGGGAGAAAAGGGTGCACACTTAGCATGGTTAGCTGTCCAATTTTTAGTTTATTTTTACTAAGTTGTACGCAGCTTTCATGAATTTCTTTAATGTTGCGATTGCCAATTGTTGTCATCACTCTTCGTTTAAAATTCAGATCTCAAATGAGTCCCAGAGGTTTAATGGGATTAATCTGTATAAATATGCAAAATGTATCTTTATTTTTTAGAGTGGCTATGTTTTTCAAAATGTTTAGCATAATTTTTGCCGTTTGTATGCAACGCCATAACAAATGTATGTTTATACTGGTTAAAAACGGTCTTAGTTTTACACAATGGGTGGGTTGCCAGTTGGGCTTGTTTTGGGCTTGTTTTGGGCTGGTCGCTTGCTTCTGACGCGAGATCTGGCAACACTGTATCAAAGTTTTCAATGACAACAAGGCCTCCTGAATTCTTGCTTCGTCATCACTCAGCTTTTTCAACAGAACTATTTCGATAAAAAATTGGTAAGCGAATTCTCAGTTTCTTTTTGCAGAGAAAGCACAATTTAGAAACGTTTGGTTTCACAGTATAACTATCTATTTACGGATTCAGACGGACGAGCGAAGCTTCGGCTGTCTCTCTGTTAGCATTAGCTTAGCTTTTCATTTCCGACAAAAAACGTAATTTTTGGATAATTTAAAATCGGATCTTTCTTCGTCAGATTTTCATGATAAAAACAGATCTGTCCGCTTGGTTCAGCGAAACAATTTGGAGTCTTTCTCGCTAAAATTTTATTAAATCGGACCGCTCGTGTAAGCGCCAGGCCTACTGTTAAAACGTCCGATTTTAACGTTGTTAAGCCTTTAAAACCTAAAATATTTGGATCAGAATTTTATAAACAAGATTGATCAAATACTAAAGTTTTTATGTAGCATTCGGCTACATTCATGATTTAAAAAAAGTATTTAAATATTTATTTTATATTTAACCATAAGTTTTTAGGTCCTGTATATCAGAGATGATTATGTAACCTTTTATAATTTTTCTTAATATCAGGAAAAATACAATGGGAAATGTTTGCAATCAATCCTTTCTCAGTCACGTTTTAAATGGAATGCTGAAGTAAGAAAGTAATAATTTGTATTTGTGTTTTCAGATCCACCGAGAATTCTTCAAGCAAGTCAATCAAATTTCTTGGTTTGTAAAATTATTTAAATAAAACTCACTTCTTAACATCAACTTTAGTTCTTGTGCCATTTTTCTTTTATTTTTCTTTTATTTATGTATGTTTCATTAGTACTGCCTCTCTGTTAGCACAGTACTCTTCACGTAAGTAAATAAATATAAATCTTTACACAGACGGGGGAAGGAGGGGGTGGGTGGAGGGGTG
>JBBPBX010026913.1:18053-37712 GCA_038048925.1 Garcialebias charrua
ATAGATAGATAGATAGATAGATAGATAGATAGATAGATAGATAGATAGATAGATAGATAGATAGATAGATAGATAGATAGATAGATAGATAGATAGATAGATAGATAGATAGATAGATAGATAGATAGATAGATAGATAGATAGATAGATAGATAGATAGATAGATAGATAGATAGATAGACTGTATATACATACAGGTACATACACTACAATCTGCGCCCTCATTTACCCATTCATACAGCACTCTACTAGATCTATAATCAGTGCTTTAGATGGCATTCATACACCGACAGGACACACATCAGAGGCAATGATTCAGTTTCTTGCCCAGGGACTCTTCGGCATGTGACTGCTGGTGGATTCCATCCCTCCACTCTTGCATTGGAGGACGACTGCTCTAACCACTCTGCCACAGCCGCTCCATACTATTTGTTTTCTCAATATTGATAAATCATGATCACATCTCATAACTATGTTGCATATACGCTCATTCTCAATCAGAGTTATTGAGAATTAACTTTCTTATGTTGCATATAGTTTTTAATTGTTTGAATTTTATTATTAGTAAAACTGGATTCGGGCCACTTTAGCATGAAATATAAAAGTAGCTAATACTTGGATCTGACAGCAACTTCAATTTACTAATGCTGTTAAATCTTCCCATCCCTGATTCTTTTGAGCAAAGATGCATTTGTTATAACACATAGCAGAGGATGGCCTTCTTGAGGTATTTTCTATTTGCCCGGAACATTGTATTTTCTCTGGGATTAACTGATAATCTTTTAATCAAGCTGTTTTATTGCCAACCTGAACAACAAATAAAGACAGAGATCAGCTCATTTAGCCAGGAAAATTACAGGCTAATTTCAGCCTGACCATGAATTTAGATTTGCATGTGTCAGAGCAGACAAGGAACGGTTGTATCCGATGCCGATCCACCCTCTCATGTGAGACAGATGGAGGCGATGCCAGTTTTCTATCAAGCTTGTCTATTTTTGTCTTTCAGATTAGCATCTGTGAGCAGTAAACCAGACATTTTTCCTAAAAAAAATGGCAAAAAAATGTACTACTGACTTTATAATCAAATCCATTTTGGGATCAAATTAAGTGACTATAAGTCTTCTGCATACAGTATTTTGTAATCACAACTTTTTCTCTCCAAAGAAAATGACCAGAATAAGTCTGTGCTAAAGAAGGGATTCATTATTAACTAAAATATATCCATCCCCCCTTTTATTTCCCAGTGCCATGTCTTGAGAATAAAAAAAAAAAAAGAAGTCAAAATCTGTTCCTAATCTTTGCGGTGTCATGGTTTCAGTCAGACATCTTGTTCTGTCTATCCCTTTTCTCAACCCAATCTGCTTTATAAGCCTCTAATGCTCTCTTTTATATCACTGTTTCTCTCTTTCCACTACCTTTGGTCATACCCTCATCTCGCTCCCTTGCTCAAAGACATCCCATTCTATTATGTATTGAGGTGACCTTTAAGAGAGCGGAGCTAACAGGATCTCTGCTTTGATCTCTGCCACATATTTTATCCCAGGATCCATTTAGGTAGCAGAGATGACACAGCTTTTCACAGATGGAGCCCAGATGCCAAAGTGCTCTCAGAAAGCCAAGGTTGCTGTACTTGCCAGAAAAAGCTCACTGCAAACCTTCTTTTGTGCTTTTAACATTAACTTAAACTGTCTGAAACAAGCCTACATTAAAAAGAAAACTGTTGCTAAAGTAAAATAAAATGGTGGCAATTTAAAAAAAAAAAAAAACGTCAATGTCCAAAACAATTAGTCCTAGCATTTATTGAAGGAATGCATATTGCTTGACATCTATTATTTACTAGTATTAAACTATGATAAACATATGTAAATAAAAAAGGTGAAATTATTGCTGTTTTAGACATACCTTGAGAATGAAGTTGTGCCTAATCTCATGCTGGCAACCGTCTTGATATGGATTGACTCCAAAATATAATCTATTGTAAAGCGACAATCAATTAATATTTTCTGAGTTTTTATTTAAAATGTCTAGTGGTTCACAATATATTTGGCTAACAGAAAGTGACGACTCTAACGGTAAATAAAATTTACAGCAAAAAGCCTGTGAATTTTGTAGCATTTGGAGGGTTTGTTAGCATTTTCGCTTGGTGACTAGCACACCAAAGTTTTGCTCAATATCTGGAAAAGTCACAGAGTTATAGCTATTTCTGTAAGTTCTGTTGACTTAGTCAAGATGGTGGTCATCTTGCATTACACCAACTTCAAAGTTAATCAGTTGTAGACATTAGGCAGTCAGAATGCTAAACACTCTGCCTGCTCTGCCTCCCCTCCCATTTGAACTGCCTTAACACAAAAAACTTTCCTTTGCTTTAACACAAAAAACTTTCTCACACATTATCACTCAACACAAAGTTTTTAACACTGGACCCTGTGTCATCAAACGGGTTATTCACTAAACTCTCGGTCATGTGCTCATTCAGTTTGCACTACTTCTCATATTTGCACTAATGTTTGTATTACATTACTGCCTATAGTCATACTACTGTTTACATTCACTGTTTACATTTATTAATACGGTTTACATTTATTACTACTGTTTTACATTTATCACTAATGTTTACATTTACACTACTTTTATATCTACACTACTGCTGATACATATACAGTATTCTCTGACTAGCCTTATCTAAGGATGCCAATGTGCCTTATGTGCCTTACTGCATATGCCACTTTGCCTCTATACCAACATCAACTACCTCATACATATACTGTGTACATTAACTCATATGCTGCTGTGCCACTCTTTGCAAATGTCAATGCTAGAACCTTCAGTTTATTTTATAGATATACTTTTTATACTTTTTATACTACTATGCAAAAACTCAGGACAGTATTACACTTTTATTATTTCATTTTATGCTTATGTTCATTGGGTGTTTGGTGTTTTAGGGGTGTTTGGTGTTTCAGTGTTGGTGTAAATTTTCATACTTTTATACTACTATGAAAAAACTCAGGACAGTGTTACACTTTTACTATTTTATGCTTATGTTTATTAAATGTTTTAGTGTTTAGATGGTTACTGTTGCACCGAGGGACTGAGAGAAACGCAATTTCAATCCTGTGTATGTCCTGTACATATTGCAGTTCTGACAATAAAGTTGACTTTGACTTTGACTAATTCCTTAATTACGTTTGAATATTTCATTAGAACATGTCAAGTGGTTCATGAGGTGTTTTCTACACTGACCAAAAAATAAAAAATAAAATAAACTTGCACACAGAACAAAAACATATACGGTAGCCTTTCATCTTTTGATAGCACAAGCAACAACAAAAAAAAATTAGTAAGTATGGACTCAAATGTGTTAGTCTTGACAGAATCCATAAATTTAAAAAAAGGTGTATTGTCTAAGTTCAGTTCACAGGAGGCCACTCAATCAAACATCCATCCATCCATCCATCCATCATCCATCCATTATCTTGACCTGCTTCTTCCTTTTTGAGTCTTGGGAGTCACTGGTGCCCATATCCAGCAATCACTGTGTGATTTGCGGGAAACACTCTGTACAGGTCGCCAGTCCATCACAGGGACACATATACACAAATGAGACAAACAGCTATTCACTCTCTCACTCAAAACTAGAGACAATTTAGAGTTACCAATCAGACTAACATGCATGTTTTTGGTCTGTGCGAGGAAACTGGAAACCTGTCTGAGTAGCAAACACATGCATACACGGAGAAGACGTGGAAACTCCACTCAAGAAGGTCTCGGGCCAATATTTGATCCGGCCTCCTTCTCACTGAGAGGCAACAGCTCTACCAACTGAGCCACCTCAATTAAACAGATATTTAAATCAAATGGTTAAGGCCTGAAGAAAAAGAAAAAAACACAAGCTAATAATGGGAATTGAATCTCTCAGACTTGATACATAAAAGAAAAGAATGACCGTGCACAAGAGGAAGAGAAAAACAATTTATTACATAGGAGAAAAAGTATTAGAGGACAGGGGATTTTAATTTGGCTGACATCTACACACCCAAATCCTAACCCAGATAAGTAGCCAAAACTAGATGGCTAGCTTTACGACTCATCAGTGTGGTGAGGTGCATGTGTTTGTGTAAATGTAGTCAAGGCACTGCATCCCATTGCATTTGTAAATGGATCAAATCTGTTTTTGTTTTCTGCTCTATTAGATAACTACCCATTACTTCATGAGATACAAGTCTAGAACAGCTTCAAGCCCGAAAATAAAGTGGTAAAAAAATGTGCCTCCCTTTGTTGCAATTTATTTTTATAATTTAGTTTATTTTATATTCATGTATTCACACAAAAGTCTGTCTCAGACAAAAAATGACCAGCCTCAGTGGAAGCATTCAGTTAAAAAGAAACAATATTGTATTGTCTCTGACGCTGGGACTAAATATATTCTGAGGGGTTTGTGCTGCAGTTTGTTTTAATTGGCTGTTGAAATCATGGCTCTCTTTAGTATCACCTAATGTGTGAGGCACCCATCTGCCTGACCCTGAAATCTGTGAATCAGCAGAGGAGCTTCATTAGAGCTATATTATAAAGAGTAATCTCAACCAACATCGGGGCATGTTGTGTGTGAGCCCCAAGAGGTTCATTAGTAAAGTAATATTGCAGCTTGGTGAATGTGAGCCATCTTTATGAGCTTGTTGAAATGGAATACATGGAACAAACTAATATGCACAGCTTTATCTGCAGTTTGTGTTACAGTTGCCTAAAAAAATTGTGTAATTATAGTAAACACACATGCCAAAAGAATGTAGTGACATAATGGATAAATCGAACGCCTGAAGTAAACCAGCATGTAAACAAAATCTCTTCATTGCTCATTGACCATGTTTATTAATTTTATTCTTTACTCACAGAATTGGCTTTGAGTCAGTGTATAGAAATAAACCGCGTGGCCATAATTTCATTTACAGTAGTTATTTCCTTCATTGCAAATATTTAAATACCCTGCCTGCTGAGAAGACCAAAAACTGGAGCTACTGTTAGGGTCATTAGTTTTATATTCAGTTATTGCTCATCTAATCAAAAATGTGGAAACTTGTTGCTGAAAGTTATTAATACTGCAGTCCAGATGGGAATTTTGGTGTACATGCAATGCTGCAGTGACTATGATTTGTGCATAATAACAACAAGCATTTGCAGAGCATATTTATTTTAGGTGCTGACTGGCTGTTGTGAAATTAGTTGTGCAGAAACATTCTCTAATTTTTGTCTAAATTCAAGGCATAAATCAGATTGATCCAAGCAAAAGAAAAGTTAGCTTTTTTAATCTTGTCTGGAACCTAAACTGTGAAGATAGACCTTTAAATTGTCAGAATAAAAATATCACAACATGACACTTTCTTGATGAGAAAAGAGAGATCACTTTCACAAAAAGAGAAGCATGATCAGTAAAGAAGCCTACAATACTGGATATATAAATTCCTATTTAAACCCATTTGTAACTGTTTTTCAATGTTTTACGTTTGTTACACTCCTTTTTGATGTATCTATACTATTCCACAGTTTCACTCCACATGCAGCTATGCATTTTTAAGAGTTGTGTTTGTCCTTGGTTGTTTAAAGATTAAATTATCTCTTAAAGCATATCCCTCATATTTTATTGCAAGATCTTCTTGAATACTTAACAATACATCATTTCTAGCTGAAAAAAATGGGAGCAGTTTCAGTCCAAGAAATTTAGAATATCTTATTTGAAAAACAAACTATTTGTATGAGTTTGATATCCTGTATGGTTCATAATTCTTAATAGCTCTTTTTTGTAACACGCATAACTTTTGTAGTTTAGGTGTTTCCCCAAACATTAATACAATAACATGACATACAATGGTAGCAAAGCAAAGTGTGTAATGATTTGAACTAACCTCATGAGATTTCCAGTTGAGCATATGATTTATTAATTTATCTAAGAAGCGACATTCAAATACACAATTTACATTATAAATGTCCAGCTTAATGTCTAAATTAGCTTTCCAATTTCCAAAAAGCATTAATGCTTGGTTCTGCTAGAGTTTTTATCTGCTTCTGTGGGAGGTTTCTTCCTGGTAAATGGGAGTTTTTTTTCTTTCCGCTGTTGCCTTTGTTCTTGCTCAGAATGAGAGAATGCGACAAAGTGAAGATTCAACACAATCTGCCGGCTTACTTAGATAGATAATATTTACTATTTGGTTTTTATAATGTATGCAAATGTTTTGTGCCCTGAGACAAATTATTTTGTGACTTGGTGCTATATAAATTAACTGAATTGAACTGAATCTTATTTAAATTTAGTGATAACTTGTTTTTGATTAACTGATATTTTACTAATTTCCCTCTCAAGCATTTCTAAAAGCTGCTGCAGGTGTTCCCCAGTGCACAAAATATTTGTGCCATCTGAAAACAACAATATTCAGTAGACAGACACTTTACAAATATTGTTTTTGTATGGTATAAAGAGTTTTGACCCCAAAACAGACCCTTGTGGGACATCACAAGTAATGTCCAAGCATGATGACCTGTGATATCTCATTTGCACAAACAGTTTGTGATTCATAAAAATGTTTTTAGCCAAAGAGCCACCTCTTTGACCCCATAAAACTCCATCTTGTAAACTAATATGTCATTATTCATGGTATAAAATACTTTCTATAAGTCAATAAAATTTCCAACTGTAAATTTTCTTCAGTCTAGGTGTATATGAGTGGATATATTTTATATTAATTATGTAAGCACCATAGTGGTGGGTCTTCAGGATCTAAACCCATATGGACTATCCATCCATCCATCCATTTTCATCCGCTTATCCGGGTCGGGTCGCGGGGGTAGCAGCCTAAGTAGGGAGGCCCAGACTTCCCTCTCCCCAGCCACTTGGAGCAGCTCCTCTGGGGGAATCCCAAGGCGTTCCCAGGCCAGCCGAGAAACATAGTCCCTCCAGCGTGTCCTGGGTCTTCCTCTGGGTCTCCTCCCGGTGGGACATGCCCGGAACACCTCACCAGGGAGGCGTCCAGGAGGCATCCTAACCAGATGCCCGAGCCACCTCAACTGGCTCCTCTCGATGTGGAGAAGCAGCGGCTCTACTCCGAGTCCCTCCCGGATGACTGAGCTTCTCACCCTATCTCTAAGGGAGAGTCCAGACACCCTGCGGAGAAAACTCATTTCAGCCGCTTGTATCCGAGATCTCGTTCTTTCGGTCACAACCCAAAGCTCATGACCATAGATGAGGGTGGGAACGTAGATCGATCGGTAAATTGAGAGCTTTGCCTTTCGACTCAGCTCTCTCTTCACCACGACAGACCGGTACAGCGCCCGCTTCACTGCGGATGCTGCACCTATCCGCCTATCGATCTCACGCTCCAGTTTTCCCTCATTCGTGAACAAGACCCCGAGATACTTAAACTCCTCCACTTGGGGCAGGACCTCCTCCCCGACCCGGAGAGGGCATGCTACCCTTTTCCGGCTCAAGACCATGGCCTCGGATTTGGAGGAACTGATCCTCATCCCGGCCGCATCACACTCGGCTGCAAACCGCTCCAGCGAAAGCTGTAGATCACGATCTGATGAAGCCAATAGGACCACATCATCTGCAAAAAACAGAGAAGCGATTCTAAGGCCACCAAAACGGATCCTCTCAACACCTTAGCTGCGCCTAGAAATTCTGTCCATAAAAGTTATGAACAGAATCTGTGACAAAGGGCAACCTTGGCGGAGTCCAACTCTCACTGGAAACGAGCCTGACTTAGTCCCATATGGACTATCCATTATAATTTTGCCATGATTTATAAAGTTATCCAATTTACTTACAGAATATATTTTTTCCAAGTACTTTTGAAAATTGTGATAATAATGCTACTGGTCTATAATTAGTGAAGTAATGTTTATATATAACTTTAGTTACCTTCATTCTATCTGGAAATGCACCTGATCAAAATGACATTTCAATTACATTTTCCGGTGTATAGGTCGCACCTTTTTATAGTTTTTTTCAAGGCCTGCGACCTATACACAGGTGCGACCTATATATGGCTTGTTATCACTTTCTGTGAAACAAATTTTTAAATCCAGCTCATTTCACAATTACGTTCATTTATTAAGGAAAAGTTCAGCTCAGACATATATTTGCTATAATTTTTATCAAACAAATAATTGTTTTTAAGTGTTAATCTTCTTAAAAGCCTTGCTGTGCGCTCCTGTGGCAGACATTTGCAGCAGAGCTAAACGTAGGTGCGACCTATACACCAGTGCAACCTATCTAGGGATTTTTCCAATCTATTGGTGATAATTGGACAATGCGACCTATACACAGGTGCGACCTATACACCAGAAAATACTGTAGTCATGATTTCATCTTGACTAAATTATTAAATATATGGTACAATGGCTCAACAATTCCTTCAATTACATATCAATATCCTACCAAACCATTCAAGTTGTATTCTTACATTTTGCCATCATTCATCTTATGGTACTTAAGTATTTAGGTAAATTTGGACCCACATCCACAAACAGTTTGTCAAACTGTTTCACCACTAACCTAAAGCTGTGAATTAAATTGTTCCGATTGGTGAATTGATCTGGGTATTTTGTACACTTGTGTTTATGTTTTTGGGCCAAGATGTGGTAGATATAGGACAGCCAACTCAGGAACCAAAAGGCCCAGGTTAGATCCCCAGCCATTCCCACATGTAAGACACCCATTCCCTAATTGCTTCTTGGGCACCTACATAACTGCCCACGGTTGCACCTGGGTGTATCCCATGTGTGATGGGTTAAATGCAGAGAATCAATTTTGCTATTGTACAGGAACATACCATGATGACAGCCCAAAGCACTTTACTTATGTCTGATATTATTTAAAAATAGCCATACAGTGTATATCCATATTACCTTCCTGTGGACCCACCACTTGTAGGAAACGCCATAAAAGACAGGTGCATGATGCCATGGGCAGTGGCCAAAGATGGGGACATTTGCGCTCTGACCCTGGCTTACCAAAGCTGGCTCTTGGGACATGGAACATGACCTCTCTGGCTTGGAAGGAGCCTAAGCTTGTGCACAAGGTTGAGGGTACAGACTAAATAAAGTTGGGATCACCTCAATGCACAGCATGTGCTCTGGAACTGATCTCCTTGAGAGGGGCTGGACCTTATTCCACTCTGGAGTTGCCCATGGTGAGAGGCATAGAGCTGGTGTGGGTCTACTTGTAGCCACCCGACTTGGTGCCTGAGTGTTAGAGTTTTCCCCAGTAGATGAGAGAATGTCTTCCCTTTGCCTTTGGGTGGGGGGATGGGCGCTGACTGCTGTTTGTGCCTATGTGCTGAATGGCAGTTCGGAGTATCCAGCTTTCTTGGAATCCTTGGCAGGGGTGCTGGAAGGTGTGCAAGCTGGAGACTCTTTTATTCTCCTGAAGGACTTCAATGCCTACATGGTTAAATTGACAGTGTGATCTGGAGGGGTGTGATTGGAAGGAACAGCCTCTTTATGTTAGAACCTAAGGGTGTCCATAAGTGCATTTGGCACCAGGATGTCCTAGGTTGTAGATCGATGATTGACTTCATAGACGTGTCATCCAATTTGTGGCCATTTGTTTTGGACACTTGGGTGAAGAGAGGAGCTGAACTATCAACTGATCACCACCTGGTAGTGAGTTGGATCAGATGGTGGGAGGAGATGCCAGACAGAACTAGTAGACTCAAACGTGTAGTGACAATTTGCTGGGAACTCCTGGCAGAAGAACCCCTAGAAAGATCTTCAACTCACATCTCTGGGAGAGCTTTAACCACATCCCAGCTGAGGTGGGGGACATGGAGTCTGAGTGGGCCATGTTCTGCACCTCACTTGTTGAGGTAGCTACCTTGAGCTGTGGCCACAAGGTTGTCGGTGCTTCTTGCAGTTGCCATCTACAAACTTGGTGATGGACATCCCAGGTAAGGGAGACTGTCAAGCTGAAGAAGGAGTCCCATCAGACCTTGTTGGCAAATGGGACTCTGGAAGCAGCTGAGGAGAACCACAGGGTCAAGCGGTCCACAGCCTTGGGTGTTGCTGAGGCAAAAGCTCAGATGTGGGAGGAGTTTGGTGAAGCCTTGGCTAGAGACTCTTGGTCGGCTCCAGGGAGATTCTGGCAAACCATCAGGTGGCTGAGGAGGGGAAAGCAGCACTTTACTAACAATGTATTCAGTGAAGGTGGGGTGCTGTTTACTTCAATCAGCGATGTTGTTGGAAGATGGAAGGATAAATTATTTGACCTTCTCAATCCAGCCAGCATGTCTTCCATGGAGAAATATGAGTCAGGGTAGTTTGAGGTTGGTCCATCCATAACTGTGGCTGAGGTAATTAAAAAGGTAAAGGCAGCAGAGCTCCGGGAGTGGAAGAGATTCACCCTGATTTCCTTAAGGCTAGATGTTCTGGGGCTGTCTTGATTGACACAACTTTGTAACATTGTATGGACATCGGGGGCAGTGCCACTGAATTGGCAGACTGGGGTGGTGGTTCCCCTCTTCAAAATGAGGGACCAGAGGGTGTGCTCTAATTATAGGAGCTTCACTTTCCTTAGCCTCCCTGGTAAGGTCTATTCAGGTGTACTGGAGAAGCTATTCTAATCATTGGTCGAACCTTAGATCCAGAAGAAACAATGTGTGTTCCTTCCTGGCCGTAGAACACTGGATCAGCTCTTTATCCTCACTAGGATCCTCAATGATTCATGGGAGTTTGGCCATCCAGTCTACTTGTGTTTTGTGGACTTGGAGAAAGCATTTAACCGTGTTCCTTGTGGTACTATATATATATGAGATTGCAGATACAGGCAGTTGAAATGTGTTTCCTCCAAAGAGTAGCTGGACTCTCCTTTAGAGATAGGGTGATAAGTTAAGTTATCTGGGAGAGACTCAGAGTAGAACCGCTGATCCTCCACATCAAGAAGAGCCAGTTGAGGTGGTTCAGGCATCTGGCAAGGATGCTCCCTGGACACCTCCCTAGGAAGGTGCTTTGGGCATTTCCAACTGGGAGGAAACCCTGGGAAAGACCCAGGACATGCTGGAGAGAATATGGCTCTTGGTTGGCATGGGAATGCCTTGGAATCCTCCCAGAAAAGCTGGAAGAGGTGGCTGTGGAAAGAAATGTCTGGACCTCCCTGCTCAAGCTGTTATCCCTGTGACCTTACTGAAGATAATTGATGGATGGATGGATGGATGGATATGCATATTACTTTAGTATTATTATCTAATAGCAGGTAGAATAATTATTTATACATTTCATTATACTAATATTATTATTTTTATAAATCTTTGCTCTGCCTCTTTTGTCTTTGTTTTGATGAATAGTTTGTACAACATTCATTATATTGACCCTCTTCTTTCTTTTCGGGTGACAAGGTTCACTGGTGCCCATATCTAACAGTCACTGTGCAAGAGGCGGGGGACACCCTGAATAGGTCTCAAGTCCATCACAGTGTAAGATGTGAGCAGGAGTTAATCCTCATCACAACTTTAATTACTTATAAGACTAGTTCAAGTCAGAATAGTAATTGTTTATTTATTCACGGATTCTCTTCTTTTTCGGATTAAACAATATATCTTGTGTGACCAGAATGAGTGATGTAATGTGACAATGAAACGTTATTATATTTTACCCATCCAGAAGATGCGGTCATTTATTTAACAGATCATTAAAATAACATCATACAAGTACACTGTGATTTAGGACTAATCAATTTCTTATAAATGTTTGAGGTACAACAGATCAAGTTATGAGATGGTAATTAACTTATAGCTGAAGGCATTTTTAACTGAAGGTTACTGTCAAAGATAAGACTGAAGAAAAGTAGGAAGAGGAGAAGTTATAATGAACTGAGGTGTTTAACCAGAACATAGCACGCTTTCCAGGCAACATCAGCTAAACGCTGGTCCACTTGGTAAATCATTGATGACTCGTTACCTTGTGAAGATGGTAAATCTCCCTTGGTCCGGTTACGTCCATTTTACTGTTTCAGCGTCTCCAGAATTTGTGTCCATCCGACCAAAGTAGTGGATAGTAGTTCCGGTCAGATTCCAAAATAAATTATTCCTCAGCAGGAAATTTATTCAAAGTTTGGAGCTTAACGCTCGGTTGGATATACAACGAGCGTGCTGTAATCTGAACTGATGACGTGGTCGGTGGCTCATGACCGAACATTCGTACAGTTCAAGAGAGTATCATCTGAATTCTCCAACAGACTGAAACGTTCAAGGAAGTGAACGCTTTTAAAGGGAGCTTGACTCACTGATACTTACTCCTTCCATATAGAGCTTTGGAGCGTGACGTCACTGGTCCACGGCGCAATTATTATGGGATAGAATTTGGTCGATCCGCCATGTTTCCGGGTCACTAAAATAAGCTTTGTCGCTCGTTTTTTTGTTTGTTAAAATCTTAGTAGGTTTTAACATTTTTGCAATTGTCCGAACTTGCTCTGTAATTGGATGAAATGTCCTGTCATACGGCCCAAAGGTAAAAAGATAGAAAACAGACTTCCTGTTGACCGTTTCCTGCTGGAAACAACACGAGGGAGCTCATGTGTCGGCCATAACAAAAAGGAGATGAATGTTTATGTTTATGTTTATGTTTATTAAATTTGTTCATTTTTTTACAAAAGAAACAATACAAGGCAATCTCATAATGATAGTGTACAAAATGTAAAAAAATGAAAGGTGGCAGAAAGAAGAATAAATCTTATTATATCTGCCCCTTATCTCCAACAATCAGATTAAACAACAGTAGTCAAACCATGTAAACAATAATAATCTTCAACCAACTTTTTCCAACAGTCAGGTTAAACAATAATATTCTTCAACCAACAGTACAAAATTACTAACTCTTTTTAATTTTCTAACTAATACAATACACATTACGTTATTTCACATATATTTTTTTAACACATTTGTTTTGATCATTTTTTTAAATGTAAACATTGACTTGGCATTTTTAACTACATTCTCCAAGCCATTCCATAATCTAATTCCCTGGATTGAGGTAGAACGTCCCTTCAAACTGGTTCTGAATTGTGGTTTTACAAACAACTCTGTTCCCTTAAGATTATAACAACTTTGTCTTTTAACAAAGTGCATTTGGATATTTAAAGGTAATGCATTATTTTGAGCTCTATACATAACTGATAAAATATTATAGTCTACCAAATCATGGAACTTCAATAATTTTAGTTGATAAAATAATGTACTTGATGGATGACGGTAATGCTTTCTAGTGATAATTCTTACAGCTCTTTTCTGTAATACAAAAATAGGCTTTGTGATTGTTTTACACGCTTTCCCCCAAACATCAATACAATAGATTAAGTGTGGAACAATGATTGTGTTATACAACAAATACAGAGCTTTATCATTCAATAGGTCTCTGACTTTGTACAGTACTGCTATCGATCTAGCTATTTTTATTCTTACAGAATTTATGTGTTGTTTCCATGTCAGTTTGTCATCAATGATAACACCCAAAAACTTCACCTCATTCACTCTACAAATCTCAACATCCTCAATTTTGAGTGGAACATCAACAGTTTTCTTTTTATTACCGAATATCATGTAATTAGTTTTTTCTAGATTTAATGATAATTTATTTATTTTAAACCAAGTTTGTATCTTGACAAATTCTGTCTTTATCAATTCTAACATTTGTTCTATATCTTCACCTGAACAGAAAAAAGTGGTATCATCAGCGAAAAGTACACATTTAAGGAGTCCTGACACATTTACCAAGTCATTCACATATAAAATAAAAAGCTTTGGTCCAAGTACAGAGCCTTGGGGAACTCCACATGTGATATTACAGAGGTCAGATCTTACATCATTTATTTGTACAAATTGTTTCCTATTTTTTAAGTAGCTAGATACCCACTGTAATGCTGGTCCTCTAATACCATATTTGTTCAGTTTTTCAAGGAGAATGGTGTGATCAATAGTATCGAATGCTTTTTTTAAATCAACAAAGATACTGATACAATGTTGTTTTTGATCGACAGCAGTAGTTATTTGTTCCATTAATTCCATGAGAGCCATTGATGTAGAGTTTTTTGATCTAAACCCATACTGACTGTTGCTTAGAATATTTTGTTTATCTATAAATTGGTCTAGTCTGTTCACAAATAGTTTTTCAAGAATTTTTGAAAACTGTGGTAACAAGGATATAGGTCTATAATTGTTGAATACACATTTATCACCATTTTTAAAAAGAGGAACGACCTTAGCTACTTTCATATTATCTGGAAAAATTCCTGTTGAAAATGATAAGTTACATATGTATGTGAACGGCTCAATAATATGGCTCATTATGTCCTTTACAAACATCATATCCATGTCCACCCAGTCTTTCGATCTCTTGTCTGTAAGATGTTTTACTACATTCATTATTTCCTCTTTGTTAGTTCCATTTAGGAAAATACTATTTGCACAACCTGTAATTGAGTGGATCATATTTTTATCTACTTTTGGTATCTTAGCTGCAAGGCTTGATCCAACATTTACAAAATATTGATTAAATCCATTAACAATTTCATTTTCATCATGAACTTCATCGTTGTCTTTTACAAAATATTTTGAAATACCAGTTTTTGCTTTATGATTCTTCAGTACACCATTCATTACTCGCCATGTTGCTTTCATATCACCATTAGTTTTATCTAATAATTTACTATAATATTCTTTCTTATGTTTCCTTATAATCCCTACTAATTTATTTTTATACTTTTTATATTTTTCTTCTGCGCTCTGACTTCGTAATTTCAAGAAACATGAATACAAATAATTCTTTTTTTTACATGCATTTCTTAACCCTTTTGTCATCCATGGTTGATCATTCGTATTTCTCTTTGTGTAATTTGTTTGCACACAATTCTTTACATACAGGGTTTCCAAGATATTCATAAACTCATCATATGCTCTGTTCGCATCATCAACATACACATCATTCCAGTCTTGTTTATCCAGATCCTCTTTCAATTTTTCCAAAACTTTTTTTGATGTGTTTATGATCTTTTTCTTCGTTGTGACTGCTTTTGTGATATTTTGATCATTTTTAAAGATTGTGAAAACTGGTAAATGATCACTTAAGTCGGTCGTTAAGATACCACCTATCACATCCCCATTTGTTATATTTGTGAAAATATTATCAATTATTGTGGCACTATGAGTTGTAATTCTTGTTGGCTTTGATATCAATGGATACATATTTAAACTGTACATTGAGTTTATAAATGTGCTTATGTTATTTGAATCTGTTTTATTTCCCATATCAATGTTAAAGTCTCCACACAAAAAAATATTTTTATTAAAACTCTTCTCCATTAGTTCCAAGATTTTATCAGTGAATATTTCTATATTTGCTCCTGGTGATCTATATACACAACTTATTATTATGTTTTTATCGTTTTTGTTTATAATTTCTATTGTTATCATTTCCATAATATTATCAACTATTATTGACATTTCATTATTTAATTTACATTTTATTTCATTATTGACAAATAGTGCGACACCACCACCTCTTTTATTATTTCTGTTCATATGATATAATTCATACCCCTCGATGTGAATATTACTTGTGTTATCATCATTAAGCCATGTCTCTGACAGCGCTATTATCGTAAAAGTTCTATTTAATTGTTTTAAGTAATCTGTTATTTTGGATATGTTTGCATTTATACTTCTGCTATTAAAGTGAATAATGGAGAGAACTCCATTTGATATATTGATGTCATTAAACTGCTCTTCATTATAATATTCGCTATCTTTTATTACAGTGTCATTACAATGTCCTGATATCAGCGGTGACACGTCCTGATATAACTTTCTCCATTTCCCAAAATAACTGCTAGTTTGTTCCAGACACTGGTGAGTGTATAAATTTGGTTTGTTTGAGTTGTGCCATAATTTTTTGCCATGATTTTGTCCGGGTGTTTAGTTCATAGAAGTGGGTCTACCTAGTTTAGGTTGGGTTTATATTTTTTATATAACGTAGTCTAATTTTAAACAGAGTGGACAGCTGTGTTATTGTGAAATAAACTGTTTAAAGTTTCTTCTTGTTATCACTGTTACTGTACTAATACTGATCTGTGTTCTGATATGCCCTTGTCAAGGCAGACCTTCATATGAAATGGATGGAAACTCCAGAAGAGCTCAGTCAGGCTGCAGATGGAGGAGCAGGCGGACCAGCACCAAAAAGCTACAAATACACCGTCAATATTGCTCAGGTAGTACCACATAAAACAATTTCTTCATGCACCAACAGAAAGGTAGTCATCTGTTACAGAACAGGTCAGAGCTGAATAAAAACCAGCTGGAAAAAGTAAATTTAAAGTATTAAATATTATACACGACTTCCTTGTTTTGTCATCATTGTTTAACACTGTTAGACATTTTTCTGCAAGCATAAAAAACCTCACAATTTCAAAGGTTCAATTAACTTTAATGTGTGTTCAGCATATTTGCCATTTTTTATGTGTCACATAAAACTCTTGTCTAATATCCTATGCCTTTTTCTCTCCAAGGGGTGGACGACGCATCAAGCTCATAACAGAAGCTGTGAATTCATGTGGAAAGTGACTGACTGCATGAAAAACAAATACACAATGTTACACAGAACTAGACCAGTTAACTATACGTACTGGGGCTTACGTGACACTTCTTCAGATTGTGTGTGTGCTGCAGTTTAGAGAACATGTGTTCTAAAGTGAGGAAAAAATTATATTTGCTGCACTCCTTGTTTTGAAATATTTGTACAGTTGAATCATAACATAAGTGGTTGTTTTTTCTCATTTAATAAAAATGTATGTGGTAAACATTCATGAAACATTTGATTCAGCACCAACATGTAAACATGATGAAATTGATCACATTTGTACTAAACATTTGATGTATTAACATATTTCATTAACAGGGATTAACCTGTCCAAATAAAAGTTGAATGAATGAATTTCAGGTAAGAAATAAACATGTAATGAAACAGATCCATTTTGAAGTAAACATTTGATGTAATTAAACATTTCTAGTAACAACATGATGAACATAGAACTTTGAGATTTTCATTAATGAAAAGTGCGTTATAAATTAAATTCATTATTATTATTATAACATTGTGTGAGTTAATACATTTTATAGAAGAAAATAATACACAAAAATGTGCAAATATAAGTGAACAGCATGATTTACATAATTATGTCTCCCTTGAAGCTGAAGTACAAGCTCTGAGAAATATCTTTACGAAGCTTCATGCTTTCTGTAGATGTCCAGCCATGTCTGTCTGGGTCCACACAAGGTCACAGTGGTTTGATTATGCACCTGTGCATAGTGTGGACGATGCTTCTTCAGGTGAAATTCATCTCCTGCCTCCACAGCCGCTGGATGCAGCATGTCTTATATTTGTGTAGTGGGCATGACCGTGTCCGCTCTGATACACCTGTGTTTATTCATGAACAGTGTTGTAATTTACAATATGTCTTATGATCACATATGTATATGCTGTGTCATTTCTGCAAATGAAAAGGTGTCAAAGTTCAGATAATATGTCGAACTGACTAACTCAGAAGTTGTTTTTGTTGAGTTTCAGCTAAAACTCTCACTAGCGTCTGAAAGTCTCTTCACTGAGACACTTTTCCTAAACAATTTCTCTCTGCTCTGAATTTCACCTTGAATCGAATGAAAGCTGTGAGAACGAGAAGTTTTATACAAGCCACCCACCAACATATGAAATTGGAAACTGAAATAACACCACAAAATACCTAACATGCCCATTCTATTTAAATTGACAAAACAAAACAACACATCACACCTGGGGGTTTGTAACACATACATGTGTGTGTATGTGTTACAAACCCCCAGGTGTGATGTGTTGTTTTGTTTTGTCAATTTAAATAGAATGGGCATGTTAGGTATTTTGTGGTGTTATTTCAGTTTCCAATTTCATATGTTGGTGCGTGGCTTGTATAAAACTTCTCGTTCTCACAGCTTTCATTCATTCAGAATTGAAAAAGACTTCTGGACAGAAGTCGAAACGTTTTCTGCAACAAATAAAGTCCAGTTGATCCTGTATTGAACGCCTTTTTTGATTCACCACTGGTATCCTCATCTGTAGAAAGTTCTAAGTTCAACTCGGTGTCTGAATCATCTACTTTGTCAAAAGCTAGTTCCTCTCCGACTCGCAGTCATCCACAGCAGTCAGTAATTCCAACACTTCTGAAACAGTGTAGGTCTTATTGGGGGCCATAATGTTTCTGTTTGTTCCACATACCACAGAAGGGTACAAAATAATGATTCACTCCTGTCTGTGTCTGCTTTCATACTGCTCTGACTAAGGGGGGAAGTGCAAGCAGAGTCTTACCTGGTGAAAACATTGGAATGCAGTCGGGTGTGGTGGGGGTGTCTGAGTTGAGTACACACATATTTATAACAAAAGGCAGTTAATGGTCCAATAATTGTTCAGGAAAAGGAGGGGGTTTGTCCTCAGGATCTTGAAAATTCAGTCATCCTAGTGTTAAACCATTACCCTACATATTTATCAAAAAACACATACATTTAGGAGCCATAATGAAGGGAAAAAAGAGTTAATGGCCTACTGGTATGCTGGTGAAGCCGTTCCTCTGCCTGTTAGCATGTTAGCTTGGTGTCCCTCCATTCATTAAATGTTTAGTGTTTTAGTGTTGGTGTAAATTTTCATACTTTTATACTACTATGCAAAAACTCAGGACAGTGTTACACTTTTACTATTTTATGCTTATGTTTATTAAATGTTTCAGTGTTTTAGTGTTTAAATGGTTACTGTTGCACTGAGGGACTGAGAGGAACGCAATTTCAATCCTGTGTATGTCCTGTACATATTGCAGTTCTGACAATAAAGTTGACTTTGACTTTTGACATTGGAGGCTGCCTGTTTGTGCGGTCCAAACTGTTTACAGTAAGGCCCGTTAGCCTTATGCCTTATGTGCCTTACTTCATATGCCACTTTGCCTATATACCAACATCAACTACCTCATACATATACAGCAAGCCCTCGAGTTACGTCAGGGATTGGGACCTACGTGTGTGACTTAGGTCGATTTTGTCGTACCTCGCGGACCAAAAACACCTGCCTGTCGTAGGTCCGCGTTTCTGACATAGGTCGCGGCTATACCGCTAACGGAGCGCCGCACACATATTTAATGGCATGAGACTGAACAAGCAGACATACTAGGCCATGAACATGCACAGAACTGTACAGTAAATGAATACAGTACTGTACAATAAATAAAAAATATAATGTCTTACTTTGAGCTGGTCAAAGCCTGCCTTCGTCTTTTAGCATCAGCTCGGGTGCGAGCTCCCCCAGCTTCCTTACGCTCCACACGCACACACGTGGTCAAAACTGTTTAAAAGAATGACTGTTAGCTTCTTAACTTCATATATTTGGAGCCAGAAAAAAAAAAAACTTACTGAAAGCCGTTTCTCCGCGATGTCCTCCATCCAAAACAACTGCTCGGCGTTAGCTACGGTTAGGCCCCGCCATTAGAAGCACTGGTTAGCATGTCAGTTCATTCAAAAAGGCTGTCGGCTTTGTATCTCCGCGTTAGCTCGGTGTCCCCCGACTGCCAGGCGGACATTTGCGGCGAGCTCCCGGCCGCAGATGGCCCCTCCG
>JBBPBX010026914.1:7895-25874 GCA_038048925.1 Garcialebias charrua
CAGCCTCCATGCCACACATTGATGCTGGAGCACAGGATGCTCTCCACTGCACACCTGTAGAAGGAGGTGAGGACTGGGCTGCTCAGACCAGCTCGTCTCAGCCGTCTGAGGAAGTAGAGTCTCTGATGACCTTTCTTGATCAGGCTGGTGGTGTTGTTGCTCCAGCTGAGGTTATCATTCAAGTGTACACCCAAGTATTTGTAGCTGGAGACCACTTCCACTGCAGATCCACTTATGTTCAGTGGGGTGTGGGTGTGTTTGTTCCTTCTGAAGTCCACAATCATCTCCTTTGTCTTCTTCACATTCATGTGAAGGTTATTCTCTTTGCACCAGCTCTCCAGGTGTTCCACCTCCTGTCTGTAGCTGGACTCATCATTGTTTGTGATGCATCCCACCACCGCTGTATCATCTGCAAACTTAACAATATGACAGCCTGGATGTGTGGCTGTACAATCATATGTGAGCAGAGTGAACAGAAGAGGGCTCAGCACACATCCTTGAGGAGAGCCAGTGCTGAGGGTAATGGTGGAGGAGGAGAAGTTGTGGATCTTCACGGACTGTGGTCTGTTTGTTAAGAAGTCTAGTACCCAGTTACAAATGGAGGGGCTTAGTCCAAGTGTGGATAGTTTGTCTATCAGAGTTTGGGGGATCATGGTGTTGAAGGCAGATGTGAAGTCCACAAAGAGCATGCGCACGTATGAGTCCTTCTGATCCAGGTGGGTGAGAGCAGTGTGGACCACAGAGGAGATGGCGTCCTCTGTTGATCGGTTCGCGCGGTATGCATACTGATGAGGGTCCTCGTTGATGTTGACGGTTGTCTTGATGTGGGACATGACCAGTTTCTCAAAACATTTAGCGACTATCGGGGTGAGGGCCACCGGTCTATAGTCATTCAGACCAGTCACTGTGGAGCTCTTTGGGACTGGGATGATGGTGGCGGTCTTCAGGCAGGTGGGAACTGACTCCAGTGCAAGTGAGGTGGTGAAGATGTCAGCCAGCACCTCACAGAGCTGGTCCGCACATTCCTTCAGAACTTTCCCTGGGATGTTGTCTGGTCCGGTTGCTTTATGAGGGTTGATCCTTCTGAGACTGCCTCTCACTTCTGCTGCGGTCACTCTGAGATGCTCTTCATCTGGTGATGAGGTGAGTCTGGTGCTAGCTGGTCTGTTTGGATCTTCAAAACGTGCATAAAACTTATTGAGGGCATCAGGCAGAGATGGGTCCTTGGGGCATTGTTTGCTCTTGCCTTTGTAATCTGTTATGCATTTGATACCCTTCCACATGCTCCGTGGGTCTTGTGAGGTGAACTGTCCCTCAATCCTCTGTGCATATGTGGCCTTGGCCTTCTTAATGTCAGCAACCAGCTCTTTCCTGCTCTTTCTCAGTTCCTCTGTGTTTCCAGACTTGAAGGCAGTGTCCCTGGCTGCCAGCAGGGTGCGACCTCTTTATTTAACCAGGGTTTTGTGTTGGGGTAACATTTAACATATTTTTTTATGGATACATTTTCAGAGCATGTGCTAATATAACCCAGAACTGAGGAAGCATAAAGTTCCAGATCCACTGAGCTCCCATCAGTAGCTGCCTCCCTGAAGACAGACCAGTTTGTATTTTCAAAACAGTCTCTCAGCATGGGGGTGCTACCTTGAAGCCAAACTTTTATCTCTCTTTGTTCCGGCTTAAAGCGTCTGAGTGGGGGAAGCTGTCCTGGGACCAAGATCAAAGAGGAGTGGTCAGAAGCCCCGAGCGGTGGGCGTGGCTTCGCCGTGTACGCCCCCTTCACATTCGTGTAGACTTGGTCAAGCGTTTTATTTCCTCTTGTTGCTGTGGAAACGTGCTGATTGAAGGTTGGGAGGGAGACCTGTAAATCTACGTGATTGAAGTCACCTGAAACAATGAAGAGCCCCTCTGGATATTTATACTGCAGTGAGCTGAGTAAGTCATGAATTTCTCCCTAGGCGTCATTAGCATTAGCATCAGGCGCTATGTAAATAACAGTGATAAGCAGTACTGTGCAACGCTAATCCAAAAATTAGTTCCGCTATTTCTAAAGCACTAATTAATTTATTTAGGTCCGCAATTTCAAAAGCACTAATGTCTTATGAAAATTAGGGGAAGCTAAATTCTAAACCGCTAATTCTAAAATAAAACACCATCAGACAAGAAGCAAGTTTTAAGTTGTTTGTATTGTATAGACTTAGGAAGGTATTTATAATAATATTGTTTGTAATAATAATCATTTTCTTTGAGTATAACCAATAGACAGGAAGGTATTTATAATAATATTGTTTGTAATAATAATCATTTTCTTTGAGTATAACCAATAGACAAAATACACACAACAAAACAGATCCTGATTACACCCAAGAGTTCTTTTTTTTCCCCATTTTAAATCAGTTCTTGAATCCCGGATGATTAAGGCCCTGTTTACACGGACACTGTGTGGGGGAAACGCAACTTTTGGGTATGTTAATTAGGTTGAAAGTTTTGCGTTGACATGGGCGAATTCTGTGGATACGACTCTCTCCCCCCCACCCCCCGTACTCATGAATTTACTGTAGTTACCATGCTGGGCCTGTAGATGGCGCTGTGATCTTTGGAACCTTCACTACTGCGCATGCGTGCCACTGCTGCCTGATATGGCAGTAGTGCAACAATGATGGATGCAAGCTGCCGTTAAAAACCAAAGAAGAAGAAGACTGCTGCCTGATGTAAACAGAGCAGACGAGGCAGCCTGTTTTCCTCTCTGGCTAAAAGTTCAGCTACTACAAGTTGTTGTCAACAAGTTAACAACAAGTTAAAGCTGGAATTTGGATAAGAGTCAACAGATCTGACACCAAGTGGGACCGCTTCATCTGCGCACCAGTTGCTGACTGGACCGGAACCGAGTCAACATGTCTGACTTTAGTCCGTGAGAATCAGCTGATTTACAGCAGCGCTACAAGGTAAACAATGTTCTTAATAATGTTTCCTTGTGTTTAGTTCGATCACAGAACAACCAACTGAGGTTTTATTTTTATTTTTTTCCTGCGAGGTCGAAGCTGTTCCACGAAGCGGACCGGCGGTTCGGATCTGGGTCCAGTGTCCACCAGGATGAACAACAGAGTCCAGTTCATTAAAGTTTGGTTAACGTGTTTTTAAAAGTGTTCAATTTAATTCTCAGTGTTTGTGACATGAGTTTGTGGTGTTGAATAAATAAATAAATTAAAAATCAACCTGGTGTCTTCATTTTCAGCAGCATGTTAGGCATGACGTAACGAGTCCAGATAGCTTCATTTAGCTCAGATAAATGTAAATATCTCCCACGCTAACATAAATACTGTTTATTATTGTTAAACTGTTAATATATAGCACATTTAGTATGTTATAGTGCAGCGTGACACGTGAAATGTCCGACTGCCTCGTTAACAGACAACTGGATCCAGGCAGCTGCTCTCTTCCAACACAGATGCAGGTAAGGTGTAGAATAATTAAATATGAGAATCAAAATATATTCCATCAGCTATAGTTCAGAAAGTGGTGCGTGTGTCCACTGTCCAGTCCACCGCCATTGTTAAAATGCCGGCTGTCTGCGCGTGCGTGCTGCGTGCATGTGTTCAAACAAAAGCTCCACGGGAGATGTTTACATTATCAACGGGGGGTCAGCGAAAAACTTCCACCTTGAGAGCAGGGTCAGAAAAGTATCGGTGTCATCGAGGGGGGCCAGCAGCGTCGTGTAGGCGATAAGCAAAGTCGCAAAGAGAAAGTAGCGGTTACACTCAAAATACGCGCCGTGTAAACTGGCCCTAAAGGTCCATCAATCAATAATCTGGTAGTTTGTAGTTCATGATCCAGGGTAATATGTCCAGAAAAAAACAAATAGTTTGGTGCAATTTAAGTCCTACCGCACAGCTGCGGGGGTCCGGTAGCTTGCCATCATCCTGGGTGGGAACAGGAGGTGAAAAAAACCCTGACCTAAACAAGGTCATAAACAAAACAAAAATTAGCATTACTTTATACACAGGACTAAACTGTTATCAAAATTTCTATAGGCAGTCAACAGATTTAATGAAAAGTAACTAAAATGATCCTAAAAGGATGAAATTACAAAAATCAAAGGATTTATTTAATACTTTACGTATATATATTCTATTCGGCCACAAAATTAACAAAATGAGAATGATCTTTTAATCCCTAAGACCACTTTTAAATCTCAAATACATGGGCGTGTCGCCAGACTCGCCACCGCATTTCTATTTCATAAAAGGAACCCAAATACATAAAACGAACGACTCACCGTCGAGTGGTCGACACAAAACACAGAATACAATCCTCCGGCCGCGTTAATTTAGCTTGATACAGCGGGGTTCTCCCATGATTTATGAACACACCGAGCGCAACCAGCTAGCCACAGAATTAGCCCCCGAGTTCACCTCTGACCCGGAAGATGTCAAGATGGAATAGTCCATTTTTAGTAGGGGGATACAGAAATCGACCGGTTTTTGTATTGCGTTTTTAATGATCGTTTTCATCGTAACTATAATTATTTTTATGTTAAATGTACATTAACAAGCATGAGCAATGTTAGTGATGTAGGTGACTGGCCGGGGCGCGGCGGGGCCGGGGCCCCTGCTGATTGGGAGCCCCAGGCAACGGCATCATTTGCCTACATGGTAGATCCGCGTCTGTTCTCCCCTCTGCTCCCCCTCCCTCCTCTCTGCTCCCGGTGTACTTGCACCAATGGGGGAAAAAGCAGCTACGAGAGCCAGCGAGAGCCTGTAAATAAGTTTTTTCATTTTCCATCCATCCATCCATCCATCTTCTTCCGCTTATCCGGGGTCGGGTCGCGGGGGTAGCAGCCTAAGTAGGGAGGCCCAGACTTCCCTCTCCCCAGCCACTTGGAGCAGCTCCTCCGGGGGAATCCCAAGGCGTTCCCAGGCCAGCCGAGAAACATAGTCCCTCCAGCGCGTCCTGGGTCTTCCTCTGGGTCTCCTCCCGGTGGGACATGCCCGGAACACCTCACCAGGGAGGCGTCCAGGAGGCATCCTAACCAGATGCCCGAGCCACCTCAACTGGCTCCTCTCGATGTGGAGAAGCAGCGGCTCTACTCCGAGTCCCTCCCGGATGACTGAGCTTCTCACCCTATCTCTAAGGGAGAGTCCAGCCACCCTGCGGAGAAAACTCATTTCAGCCGCTTGTATCCGAGATCTTGTTCTTTCGGTCATAACCCAAAGCTCATGACCATAGATGAGGGTGGGAACGTAGATCGATCGGTAAATTGAGAGCTTTGCCTTTTGACTCAGCTCTCTCTTCACCACGACAGACCGGTACAGCGCCCGCTTCACTGCGGACGCTGCACCTATCTATTCAAAGTCAAAGTCAAAGTCAACTTTATTGTCAGATCTGCAATATGTACAGTACAGGACATACACAGGACCGAAATTGCGTTTCTCTCAGTCCCTCGGTGCAACAGTAAACATCTAAACATTGAAACACTGAAACATATAATAATAGACATAAGCATAAAATAGTAAAACCGCCTATCGATCTCACGCTCCAGTTTTCCCTCATTCGTGAACAAGATCCCGAGATACTTAAACTCCTCCACTTGGGGCAGGACCTCCTCCCCGACCCGGAGAGGGCATGCTACCCTTTTCCGGCTCAAGACCATGGCCTCGGATTTGGAGGAACTGATCCTCATCCCGGCCGCATCACACTCGGCTGCAAACCGCTCCAGTGAAAGTTGTAAATCACGAACTGATGAAGCCAGTAGGACCACATCATCTGCAAAAAACAGAGAAGCGATTCTAAGGTCACCAAAACGGATCCTCTCAACACCTTGGCTGCGCCTAGAAATTCTGTCCATAAAAGTTATGAACAGAATCGGTGACAAAGGGCAACCTTGGCGGAGTCCAACTCTCACCGGAAACGAGCCTGACTTACTGCCGGCAATGCGGACCAAGCTCTGACACCGGTCGTACAGGGACCTAACAGCCCTTATCAAAGGGCCTGGTACCCCATACTCCCGGAGTACCCCCCACAGAACCCCCCGAGGGACGCGGTCGAATGCCTTCTCCAAGTCCACAAAGCACATGTAAACTGGTTGGGCAAACTCCCACGCACCCTCCAGGACCCTGTTGAGGGTGTAGAGCTGGTCCAGTGTTCCACGACCAGCACGAAAACCACACTGCTCCTCCTGAATCCGAGGTTCGACTATCCGACGGACCCTCCTCTCCAGAACCCCTGAATAGACCTTACCAGGGAGGCTTAAGAGTGTGATCCCCCTATAGTTGGAACACACCCTACGGTCCCCCTTTTTGAATAGGGGAACCACCACCCCAGTCTGCCAATCCAAGGGAACTGCCCCCGATGTCCACGCGATATTGCAGAGTCGCGTAAGCCAACACAACCCTACAACATCCAGAGCCCTAAGGAACTCCGGGCGAATCTCATCCACCCCCGGAGCCTTGCCACCGCGGAGCTTTTTAACCACCTCGGCGACCTCAGCACCAGAGATCGGAGAACCCGACCCAAAGTCCCCAGGCTCCGCTTCCTCAGTGGAAGACGTGCCAGTAGGATTGAGGAGGTCTTCGAAGTATTCCGCCCACCGACTCACAACATCCCGAGTTGAGGTCAGCAGCACGCCACCCCCACCATAAATGGTGTTGGTCGCGTACCTCTTTCCCCCCCTGAGACGCCGGATGGTGGACCAGAATCGCCTCGAAGCCGTACGGAAGTCATTCTCCATGGCCTCTCCGAACTCCTCCCACGCCCGAGTTTTTGCCTCAGCAACCACCCGAGCCGCATGCCGCTTGGACTGCCGGTACCTATCAGCTGCTTCCGGGGTCCCACAAGCCAAAAAGGCCCAATAGGACTCCTTCTTCAGCCTGACAGCATCCCTCACTGCCGGTGTCCACCACCGGGTTCGAGGGTTGCCACCACGACAGGCACCAACAACCTTGCGGCCACAGCTCCGATAAGCTGCCTCGACAATAGAGGCGCGGAACACGGCCCACTCGGACTCCATGTCCCCCGCCTCCCTCGGAACGTGTTCAAAGCTCTCCCGGAGGTGGGAGTTAAAGCTCCGTCTTACGGGAGACTCTGCCAGACGTTCCCAGCAGACCCTCACAATACGTTTGGGTCTGCCAGGTCTGACCGGCATCCTCCCCCACCATCGGAGCCAACTCACCACCAGGTAGTGGTCAGTTGACAGCTCCGCCCCTCTCTCACCCGAGTGTCCAAGACATGCGGCCGCAGATCAGATGAGACGACAACAAAGTCGATCATCGAACTGCGACCTAGGGTGTCCTGGTGCCAAGAGCACATATGGACACCCTTATGCTTAAACATGGTGTTCGTTATGGACAATCCATGACGAGCACAGAAGTCCAATAACAGAACACCACTCTGGTTCAGATCAGGGGGGCCGTTCCTCCCAACCACACCCCTCCAGGTCTCACTGTCATTGCCCACGTGAGCGTTGAAGTCCCCCAGTAGAACAAGGGAGTCCCCAGGAGGCGCACTCTCCAATACCCCCTCCAAGGACTCCAAAAAGGGTGGGTAGTCTGAGCTGCCGTTTGGTGCATAGGCACAAACAACAGTCAGAGCCCGTCCCCCCACACGTAGGCGAAGGGAGGCTACCCTCTCGTTCACCGGGGTGAACCCCAACGTACAGGCACCAAGATGGGGGGCAACCAGTATGCCCACTCCTGCTCGGCGCCTCTCACCAGGGGCAACTCCAGAGTGGAAGAGTGTCCAACCCCTCTCAAGGAAACTGGTTCCAGAGCCAGAGCCATGCGTTGAGGTGAGTCCGACTATTTCTAGTCGGAACTCTCAACCTCACACACTAGCTCAGGCTCCTTCCCCACTAGAGTGTTTTTTCGTTTACTGATAGATAATTAGTTATTAGCGGTATTGCATTTTAAATAAAAATAGCACAAATCCGCTTATGAATTATAAAATTTAGTCAAACCACAAAAACGCTGACAAAAAATTTAGGTCCGCTGTAAGCGGATTAGCGCTTTAGCGCTCTCTAGCGGTCTGTGCCCACCTTTGGTGATAAGGATCACTGAGTAGTCACGGGGTAGATAATGAGGACGGCACCTTACTGTGATCAACTCCACAGCAGATAAGCAAAGCCTTTTGATGACAGCACAGTTCGAGCACCAATCTTTGTGCACGTAAATACAAACACCGCCGCCTCGTGTTTTTCCCGTAGTCTCGGAGCACCGGTCCGTTCTGAATGATATATTAACATGCAGTGGTGGGCACAGACCGCTAGAGAGCGCTAAAGCGCTATTCCGCTTACAGTGGACCTAAACTTTTTGTCAGCGTTTTTGTGAATTGACTAACTTTTATAATTCATAAGCGGATTTGTGCTATTTTTATTTAAAATGCAGTACCGCTAATAACTAATTATCTATCAGTAAAAACCAATAAACTTATTTACAAGCTCTTATGCTGCTTGTTTTTTACCTTTTTCCCCACGTAAACAGCAGAGGAGGAAAGGGTGTGAGGGGGAGGGGGGCAGAGCTGAGAACAGACTCGGCTCTACCATGTAGGTAAATGCCTGGGGGTCCCATTTCAGCAGTGGCCCCGGCCCCGCCTCGCCCCGTGCAGTCACCTACATCACTAACATTGCTCATGCTTGTTAATGTACATTTAACATAAAAATAATTATAGTTACGATGAAAACGATCATTAAATACGCAATAAAAAAAACGGTCGATTTCTTTATCCCCCTACTAAAAATGGACTATTCCATCTTGACAACTTCCGGGTCATAGTTGAACTCAGGGGCTAATTCTGTAGCTGGCTGCGCTCGGTGTCTTCATAAATCCGTAAATAACCCGCTGTTTCAAGCCAAATTAACGTGGCCGGATGATTTTATTGTGTGTTTTGTGATGACCATTCGACGGTGAGTCGTTATTTTTATGTATTTTAGTTACTTTTCATTAAATCTGTTGACTACCTATAGACGCTAACTGTGTCTGCCTGTTACACCGGTAGTGCTGGGTTACTAATGAAATCCGTAAATAACACCGCTGTTTCAAGCCAAATTAACGTGGCCGGAGGAGTTTATTGTGTGTTTTGTGTCGACCATTCGACGGCGAGTTGTTAGTTTCATGTATTTTGGGTTACTTTTATGTATAAATGCGGTGGCGACACACCCGTGTATTTGAGATTTAAACGTGGTTTTAGGGATTAAAAGATCATTCTATTTTTTGTTAATTTCGTGGCCGAATAGAATATATGTACGTAAAGTATTAAATAAATCCTTTGATTTTTGTAATTTCATCCTTTTAGGATCATTTTTGTTACTTTTCAGTTGGCAGTGTAGTGCAAATATTGATAACGCTGCCGGCTATATATAAATATATATATATATATATATATATATATATATATATATATATATATATAATATAGAAATATATAAATAGCGGATTAGATTAGCTTCCCCTAATTTTCATAAGACATTTGTGCTTTTGAAATTGTGGACCTAAAAAAATTAATAAGCGTTTTAGAAATTGTGGAACTAATTTTTTAATTAGCGGTGCCCACCTTTGTTAACATGCAATAAAAATTACACCACTCACTAAACTGGTTCAAATTTTATAAAAACCCTTTATGTTTATTAAAATGGGTACACCAAATAAAACATGTTAAATATATATATTTTAAATAAAATCACTGCAGCACAGTCCATTTCTTTAATAAAGCAGAGTCCCAACTGTCCCATTCATTAGAGAAAGTGGAAAACACACTTAGTATAAAACACCCTTTATCTACTGATAGTGTCTTATTAGGAAGAACTCATGGTGAGTATCTTAATCTACACCTCTCTTCATCAGCAATGCTTGTGATGTAGCAATAGTTGGGGTTGCAAGTTTTTGCTGCTTAGTTTGTGGGTCAGTACCTAAAATGTCTGAATACCATCATACAGTATCAGCGCGATGAAGAGATGATGTTGTGATTGTATTTCCTTGCAGCCATGTCTTAACACAGCTAATCCACAATTAGTGTGATTTAACTTAAGATCACATCAAGATTTGTTTTCAGTGACAGATAGAGTAGAGACCACACAAAGGATTTGCCATTATTTTTTTAACTGCATTTGTCCATATAATGTAATTACGGTAACTTAAAACTTAGTGAATGTAACTTCACAATATCAAAAAGGCGTTCAATACAAGATCAACTGGACTTTATTTGTTGCAGAAAACGTTTCGACTCCTATCCAGGAGGCTTTTTCAATTCCATGAACAATATTTAAACAATATTTAAACAACAATATCACAACAATATCACAATATCACTTGGGGGGAAACAAAACTAACATTCACTGACGGGCAAACAAACGTTTTTATCACTTTAGAGAAATGTGCTACAACCTTGATGTTTCACTACAAACTGGCCACTGGTACTGAGCAAAGTGTAGAAATGCTAAACAGACTGAATAACGCAACTGCATGAAAGAAAATAACACCTCTCCGTTTGAACACCCTCAGTTTTCACACTTCAAAAGTAGCATAAATTTCTCACAGTTTGCTTTCTGGTGTGTGTGTGTGAAACGTTGCTCCCTTTCAGCTTCCTGCATTACAGCGCTGGCTGTCAAGTTAGACAATGAGACGAAATAGATGAGATTACAAAGAAAAGTAACTTCACCCCCCACACACACACACACACACAAACAGGGTGATTTAAAACAAGGTCAGCAAGTTATATCTTATTCATATTCTGTGTAATAAAAGGAGGGAATAAAGGTGTTTAGAGCAACTATTTTAAATGTACATAATCACATACTTTATAAAAAAATAAATAAAGTGCCAGCATTCCTTGAAGGAATGCATGTCTTCCTCCGCCTTTCATCACATACAGTAGTTTTCAATTAATGTTGAGAGATGGCAAGTTATAATGTCTAAACTTGAATAAAAGTGTGTGATCTTATGTGATCTATCTCTTAAAGTACGTGTTCATTGTGTAGCAATATGGGGTGTAAATATATGTAAAATATGCATGTATTATGCAAACAACCTTGTTGTTTGGGCACCATCGCTCTATAGAGGAAATAATAGAGCAGTGTAGGAGAATGCCCTTTTGCCAAGTTCAGTCCTCACTGAGGGAACACTGCAGGTAATCATGTCCTGAGAGCACACGCTGTAGTTGCACTCACGCAGAGACATGTAGGAGGAGATGTATGAAGGCAGCAGACCAAGAAGTGATTTAAAGATGAAAATGTACCAGTGGAAAAGTCTGTGTGAAGTTAATGATGACCAGTTCAATAAATAATAAATGTCACATTTTTGTCATCTGTGTATGTTTCCCATACAAGACGAAATTCATCTCTGCATTTAACCCAACCACCACCAGGTGGTGCAGTGAGCAGCCATAGAAAGCGCCCGGGGAGCTGGGGAAATAGGTGTGCACTCATAGACACCCCAAGGTGTGTAGTGGCCGGGGTTCGAACCTGGGTCCTTCGGGTCCCAAGTCGGCAGCCCTGCCTCTACACCACCAGTGAATACAGGGTGCAGTGGTGGGTATGATAATCACAGCCAGTTATGAATCTTAGTGCACCATGATAGACAGCATCCAACATCTGCAGGGTGCTTGTAGGAGCGTTCATGTAGATAATGTCACCGTAATCAATGGAGGGAAGGAAAGTTACAGTTACAAGGCGTTTGCATTCAGATGTTAGACATGATCTGTTTCTGAAAAAGAAACCCAGTTTAACTTTCAGTTTCTTTACTAGGTTTTCCACGTGGAGTTTAAAAGAGAGATGCGAATCAACCAGGATACCCAAATATTTATAGGAATCGACAAACTCAATAGGGACACCGTTTGAGGATAAAATCAGAGGAAGAACTGCTAGGACCGACTTCCTGTTTGAAAAAGCATCCTTTTGATTTTAACAGCATTTAAGAAAAGTTTGAGATGGAACAAATCAGACTGGATGATGTCAAAAGCGGATTGTAAAAGCTGAAAAGCCTTAGCAACTGTTTTAGCCCAAAAGTAAACAACTGTGTCATCAAGAAAATACCCAACTTCTCCATCTTTTACTACTGAATCACTTACCTATCGCTGTTTGGCTGGGGTGGACACCAATATTTTTGTAGGTGGCATCCTCCAGCCCATTCATAATGCCTGCCCTGGCTTAGTAAGGTACTTGTTTTCTGTGTCTTCCATGGGTTTTGTGGCAAGACTGATTTTACATCATGATCCCACTGGAACAACAACAACGGACCATGGAAACAGAACTGACTGGGCAATGCACCGGATGTTGTTGATTTAAAATGAGCAATCAGAACAATAAGAGGTTAAAAGCAGATCACTTTCAGTGTGCAGGGGAAAGAAAACCCAAAACACTAGATAAAAAAAACAGAACTCAGCTCATGGTTCTTCAGAATGAAGACGGCAACAGTAAGACAAAAGGAATGGGAAAATTGTGATGTCATCGGGGTCCCAATAGTACTAAAACAACTGGAGTGGATGGTATTAATTTGAGAACAATTTTATATTTGGTGAGTAAATAATTTAGGTTTAAATTAAAAAAAATGTTATTTGATGTTTGTTGAATTTTGATGGTGATAGCAACTGAATTTTATACTCAAATTAACCCAGCAGTTGCATATGATTTAGGGTACCTTTTAAAGAGAAGTTTAGCTGTCTAAAATAATTTTTCGGTATTTACTGGTTTCTGAAGTAAGGCATATGTTTTTAGCTTATGTAAACGTTTTCAACTGCTGCTGCTACTACTATTGTTGCATCCAAAAATTCTGCTACTGATGTGAGAAGCACAAAAAAAAATATATATATTTTTAAATTCAGTATTCTGCCTGATGGTTGACAACTGAAAACAAAACAAATCAAGCTCAGACTAACTTTGGAAACTAAAACAGAAAAACACAATTTGCTTCTCAAATATTTGTATTTTTGTCGTCTGCAGCTCAGGCACAGATGGTTGGCAATGAGCCATCTTTTTTGGAACAAACGTGTCCCAACTGAACTGTGTGTTCAACCGTGAGAGTGTTTCTCTTGGATGAGACTCTTTATGGTCAACTTAATATAGAAACACAGAGGAACCAGGCCAGAATGTAAACCCAGGATGAAGAGGTTCAGTGAATGTGGCGTTGAAGGTGTGGAGCTGAAACAGTTTCTCAGAGGAGATGTTGTAGAAGGACAGAACTCCAGCAGGATAGTCCACATACACTGCTATTCTATGGGAGGCAGAGGAGGAGAAGGATGACTTGTTGTTATTGTGACTCACAGTGAAGCCTTCATCAGAGCACTCCAGACTCCAGGACTGATCGTTCTCACCAAAGATGCAGTCATTACCTGCCCCTCTCCTTCCAATTCCTCTGTAACTCACCGATATATAAACTGTTCCTCTCCACTCGACCTCCCAGTAACAGCGCCCTGTCACATCATTACTACACAGCAGCTGTGGGCAGACTTCAAATCTGTCTGGATGATCAGGATACAGCTGATCCTTTTCCACACGCGCCACCTTCCTGTTGTCGTCATACAGTTCGAGCCCTGTGTACACTGTGTTCATATCGACTGTGAGTTGACAGGAGTCTGATGGAGACAACACACACATTTCAGTTGCATTCACTGATTGGTGATGTTTATTAGTGACTCATGAAAGAATGATGTGATAGGATGAAGGTTGATGAATGTGTGCTGTTGTGTTGTCATGAATTAAATCAAAATTACACTTTACTTACACTTTGTCAGACCTGGTTTCATCCATCGGGCTCCATCAGGCCTCACCCTGAAATGAGGAGAGCAGTCAGCCCATCTGTGTGCAGACATGAGCATTACAGTCTGTGTATGAAACATGCACGTAAATGTATCGCCTAAGACCCGATACCGGTAACGCACCAACTCGTAAGAGAGTTTACATGAGATGTAATTAAGCCACAGATGGATGACTATAAATATGGATGTAAATATTTCTAGTAGAAGTATGTTGGTTGTACACAGGTCGCTAATTCATTTCTATCCAAGCACTCTTCTCTTTGCTCTTTTCCTTTTATCATCCTCCTTTCTGTTGGAATCTATCTTTTTTGAAAATGTTTCAAGTACACTTCCACATGTTTGGCCTCTGCAACAGAAAATATTAAATGTGATGTAACAGAAATATAAATAGTAAAATGTTGATCTGTTGATTTTCTCTTCCTTAGTTTGCTGCTCTTTCCCAATATTTTTTGCTTTTTGCACGTTTGTGCCAAATGTCCTTTCCACTGACCTTGTTATGGTACTTGGTGCGATGATAAGATGTTCTTTCCACCACTGAGAAAGTCCCTGAAACCTTGTAAGTTTCTGATAACATATCTGTTTAGAAAACAAGGCTGTCCTCTGATGTATAAAATGTGTCTGTGACTTTTATTCAGGGCTCTCTTGCTCTCTTGCTTTTTTTAGGATTCCTTTTCTGTATCAGCACAAAGCCTTCAAACGCATATTTTTTTACCTTCAAATAAAGAACTTGGACAAAGACCGATCTTTTCCATTATTGGTAGCTTATATCTCACTCTTTGTTAAAAATCCACAACACCTCTCAGTTACAATATCTTTTCATTTTTGGAGTCCATCATCATGTTTCAGAATATCATTGATAGTTACTTTGTATTTAAGAAAAGGCGACCAATCTTTCTGGAACCATCTACAAGTTCTCCACAGAGCAGCATCTTGACTGATAGGTCAACATGTAGGCGTGCAACGTGTCCCACTCAGCACAATCTGTTTTTTACAAGTGTGATCTCAGTGTCCTCAGACTTGGCACAGTCTATTCATCATTTGTAATCATCTCATTTCAGAGTAAGGGAGAGTCAGAGAGGTTTTATTGTAATTTCAGCTACAGTTTGCACAAGTATATTGAAATGAAACAGAATGAGAATGGATCTAATATGACGTTCTGAATGGTTCTTAGACTTGTGATGTGATGGTTGTAGCATATCCAAGTCTCGCTTCCATACAACATCAGGGGTATAATGTACTATATATAACACATCACTGGTTTCTGGTAGAACACACAGATTATACACTTTAAGTTTAGTTTCTGTGGATAATTCTCTACAGACAACACTCGATCACTGAGACTCAACATCACAAGAGGCAGCTTGGGTGCAGTAATCCCTTTATCTGACTTGCAGTCACTACTGACAAAGCTTCCAAGATATTTAAAGTGATCAGTTTTAGTTAACTTTTACATGTTATTGTAAAAATCAGGTTGTTCTCCCACACTCGTAGTTTGTTTTCTTGGTGTTGATCCAAAGACTCATATTCTGATTCACTGACATGACTCATACATCTGACTATATATCATCTCTCACCAGCTTGTGAAGTAAACTTGGTCCACTCTTTTTTATTATAACATTGCTTTAGTTCATTTGGATTTTCAGACAATCATTGCAGCTTTCCTATGAATTTACCACAACATTTCAAACAGCTTGAGGTCTGGACTTTGACCGGTCTATTTCAACTCCTCAATTCTTTTATTTTTCTGTCATCCTGTTGAACATTTGCTGCTGTGTTTCAGACATTAGTCCTGTTGCATGTCCCAGTTTGATTCAAGTTTCATTTGTCTGACAGATGGCCTCACATTTGACCAGTGGTATTGATAAATGGTATAACATACATTTTACAATCCTACTGGTTACATTTCAACAGCAAATACAACTTACAGGTAGCCCTCTAGTTACGTCAGGGATAGGGACCTACGTGTGTGACTTAGGTTGATGTTGTCGTACCTCGCGGACCAAAAACACCTGCCTGTCGTAGGTCCGCGTTTCTGACATAGGTCGCGGCTATACCGCTAACGGAGCGCCGCACACATATTTAATGGCATGAGACTGAAAAAGGAGACATACTAGGCCATGAACATGCACAGAACTGTACAGTAAATGAATACAGTACTGTACAAATAATAAAAAAATATAATGTCTTACTTTGAGCTGGTCAAAGCCTGCCTTCGTCTTATAGCATCAGCTCGGGTGAGAGCTCCCACAGCTTCCTTACGCTCCACACGCACACACGTGGTCAAAACTGTTTAAAAGAATGACTGTTAGCTTCTTAACTTCATACATTTGGAGCCAGAAAGAAAAAAAAACTTACTGAAAGCCGTTTCTCCGCGATGTTCCTCCCTCCAAAACAGCTGCTCGGCGTTAGCTACGGTTAGGCCGCGCCAGTAGCAGCACTGGTTAGCATGTCAGTTCATTCAAAAAGGCTGTCGGCTTTGTATCTCCGCGTTAGCTCGGTGTCCCCCGACTGCCAGGCGGACATTTGCGGCGAGCTCGCGGCCGCAGATGGCTCCTCCGCGGCATGTCGGCTCGGTGTCTTCGCCTGTGTTAGCTGCTCTGTTAGCTGCTGTCGTTAGCATGTCGGGCGGCGTTGTGGCCGCCGATCGCGGGGCGATCCGCGGCTGCTCCTCCGGGCCTGAGACGTCCACAGAGTTGGCCGAGTGTTTCCAGCAAATTTATCCGTATGAGGCAACCCTGAACGGACACACGGTCCTCAGTAGCCTCTGGTTAGGTTGTAACATGACGACCGGAAACGACCGGAAACGACCGGAAGTTGCGTAAATACGATCAGATTGTAATTAAAAACGAAATATTAATAATTATACTTTATTTATAAAGCCATTTAAAACAACCACAGCCGCAACAAAGTGCTATACACATGAAATTAATAACATTTAAACACAAAAAAAAAAAATAATAATAATAATTTATTTTTTTTTTTTTAATCATATTTTTATTAAATATGATAAAATCGTAAGTCTGAGTTGCCGTAGGTCGCAGGTGACGTAGGTCGAGGGTTTGCTGTATCTGAGATACAAGACACAAGCTTTAAAAATAACAATGTCATCAAATGTCATAAAATGTTCAGCTATGGACTGCATAGCAATAGGATAAAGGCTGACTGTTCAAACTTCACATGATGAATATATTAACTGTAAATATCACAACTGATTTTCAACATGTAACAAACACAATCAAATTGAAACAGTTTAATACCTACTGAAATAACATACAGAATATTGAAAACACTGGAAAGCAAGAACCTGTGGAGCGGCAGATCTGAGTTGTGTTCCCATAAAATAAAACCGAAGCATGTGATAATAATTAGGATAATCCTCAGACAGGGAAACAGTGACAAAAGGCCAAATATCAAGACAAACTAACGAGGGGTAAATACAAACAGCTGGGAGAAACGTCAGGTGGATGGCAGACACTCATTACATGAGGAGGAAGGTAGGAGAACAGGAACAGACTGCATGAGGGTGACACACACCAGGGAACACAATCCTTAAGGCTCCAGTATAGCTCTGCGTACGACCATACGCGTGTTCGTACGTGCGCACTGAACGCAGACAGTTCACCCCCATAGCTCAGCATGAGGCTCCAGCGTTTTCGCACCAAATTCTTGACGACATTTGAGCAGCTGCAGCGCAGAGAGTTTACCTACGGGACAAATTGAGGTAGCTGATTGGTCATTTGCTGACACGCCTACTGAACTGATTGACGGGTCGGGTGGGAAAAAAAGGCGAAAGCCGGCAGCTTCTGCCGCAGCGGTGTTCTGTGTTTAGATGTTAATAAAAAGTTCAAAAAAAAGGAGCGCTGGTCCTGCAGCCCACACAAAAGACCAGAACACCAGGAAATCTGAAGAACCTCCCGCAGCCATGCTGGACCCGAGTTTAATTTGCTCATGACAAATTCATTCATTTCTCATCATTTCAGTCATGGAGTCAACGGAGGAGGAAGAGATCACTGCCTTTAGGCAAAAAATTTTAAAGAAAAGGCCAGATCAGGGATGAAGAAGGGGAATTTAATACATTTGTGTCGCATACAAAACAGTCCGGCGCCGGGCAGTTTATTGTGCGACAACGCGTTTGCGTACGCGGTCGTAAAATTGAGCTTGCGCGTACATGCCCTGCGGGGCTACGCTTGTGCCTCTGCGTACGAACGGCGTACAGCGGCGTACGGCCGTACGCAGAGCTAT
>JBBPBX010026914.1:26372-37711 GCA_038048925.1 Garcialebias charrua
GGGAGACTGCCCATTACTGGGGTGAAGAGATGGGAAATCAGGAGATCTGTGACAAGTGATTGAAACAGGGGATCTGTGGCTGGTGTAGCTACCTGGGGGTTGCAGGTGGCACCAAGGACGGGAAGGCCACAGATGTCATGATGACCAGGGGGAATGTAGCAGGTGACGGGACCAGGGGATCTGCAGCGGCTGTGGACACTAGCAGATTAGCAGGTAGCACTGAGACCAGGGAAGTTGCAGTTGTCGTGGGGACCAGGTAGGCGCAAAAACCACTGGAGGCGTGGAACCCTCTGGAAGTGTGGAGCCCACTGGAGGCATGGAACCCTCTGTAGATATGGAACCCTTTGGAAGCGTGGAAACCTCTAAAGGTGTAGCAACCTCTGGAGGTACAGTGGAACCCACTGGGAGGAATGGGAGATGCACTGTCACCTAGTCGCCACCTCTTCGTCAGTTGGAATGGGTCCTCGGGAGGTTTTGCCTCCAAGAGTTTATGCCGCTTCATTTTCTGGGGTGGGTCCTCAGGAAGTTCAGGACTCACAGGAGACTCAGAACCCACAGAAGCCTCAGGACTCACAGGAGACTTAGGACCCACAGGAGACTCAGGGACTTCTGGAGACTCGGGGACTTCTGGAGACACTGGGACTTCTGGAGACACTGGAACTTCTGGAGCTTCAGGGACTTCTGGAGACATTGAGACCTCTAGTGGAGATGTGGAGAACTCTGGTGGAGATGTGGAGAACTCTGGTGGAGATGTAGCAACCTCTGGTTGAGATGTGGACATCTCTGGTGAAGATGTGAAAACCTCTGGTGGGATGTGGAGACCCTCTGAATACATGGAGACCTTTGAAGATGTGGATAATCATCTGAAGACTTGGGACCCTCTGAAGACTTGGGGACTTCTGAAGACTTGGGGACCTCTGAAGACTTGGGGACCTCCAAAGACCTGTGGAACTCTGAAGACTTGGGGACCTCTGAAGACTTGTAGCTCTCAGAGTACTTGGAGCTCTCTGAAGACCTAGAGCTCACTGATGACCTGGAGGTCTCTGAAGGCTTGGAGGTCTCTGAAGACTTGGAGCTCTCTGAAGGCTTAGAGTTTTCTGCAGACTTGAGGACTTCTGGTGCAGATTTGGGACTCTGCGTGAGGACCTCTTTGTGCAGACTTTGGACTCTCTGCAGATGTGAGGACCTGTGGTGAAGACTTGGGACTCTCTGCAAGAGTGAGGAACTCTGGTGCAGACGGGACTCTCTGCAGGCAAGGAGCCCTCTGCAGATATCAGGCTCTCTGTGGACGTGGAGCCCTCTACAGACTTGGAGCTCTCAGCATATGTGGAACCCTCAGCCAATGTGGGGCCATCTGCAGATGTGGCAAACTTTGAAGACTTGGGAAACTCTGAAGGCAAGCAAGAGCAGTGGGAGGCGTCCTTCTGGACCCTCTCAGTTGAAAAATGAGAGGCATCATCTGGGATCCTCTCAGGCACACAAAGAGTCCTTTGAGGGGCATCCTTCTGGACGCTCTTGGGGGAAAGATGAGAGGCGTCCTCCAGAATACACTTGGAGACACTAGGAGCAGGTGGGCCATCGCAGCCAACTCCCATCAGGACATAGGAAGGAGCGGCCAGCAAGGGAAGAGGGTCAGTGGATCAGGCTTGGGTCCGACGTCGGCCCCTCTATCGATGGTGACAAGGAGAGATGTGAAGAGGAGGTGATCCCTCAGGTGACTCGGATGAAGCACTGGTCTTGCTGGAGGTTGGAGCAACAGACAGCTGGCAGATGGACTCTACAGTAAGCATGCACTTTTCCTCCAGCACCTCGTCCAGGAACTCTTTCATTCCTGGAGTGTCATAGAGTCCAGGAAGGTGAAAATATTCGCCAATCATGTCCTCCGTGGTCACCCATCTCATCCACAGATCATTGCAGGTGGCCACCCTATCCACATAGTGGTGTGTTACCCTGAGTAGTTGCCGTTCGTTCTCCGGGGAGAGAGCAACCAAGACGGGCCGCTTGTTGGGTTTGTTGTTTTGTCCGAGGATTCTGTCATGATGTGGTGTGGTGGTTGAATGCAAAGTGCAAGCAAACGCAGGGAACTCGGGTAAAATAAAGAATAATATTTAATGGTACAAAAACAAAGGCTGACGTGGCAGCAAACCTTACTCAAAGGGATCACGAGAGGAGCAGAGACAGATCACGATGTCAAAGGGAGACTAATCATTGGACAGGGAAACTGTGACAAAATGCCAAATATAAAGACAGAATAATGAGGGGTAAACACAAACAGCTGGGAGAAATGACAGGTGGACGGCAGACATAAATAACATGAAGAAGAAGGTAGGAGAACAGGAACAAACCACACCAGGGAACACAATCCTCACAACTTGATTCTCAAATAAAACTCTTGAGTTCAACATGCTCAGAGAAGCCAGTTTCATCCTGCAGTAGTTAGCATAGTTAGCAGGGAGAAACTCTGGCCAGGAGCAAAACAAGCTGAAGTTCATAAAAGAAGAGATTTTTTTACATTTAAACCACTCAAACCTAAAAATTACCCGCTGAAAAAGCAACGTTATGAAGAAACTGACAGTTAAAAACTAACTACACATATGTAATTCACACAAATCTATTAAAAAATATCTTTGAAAAAATATTGCAAATCAGTGAACCATTCACATGCATATTTGTTCATTAAAACATATTTTAAACAGGTTTTACAGAAACTTACCTAAAGATTTCCAGTGTCCAGTTGGATGGCTCCAGTCCTCCAGACAGCAGCTTCTCCCCTGAGTCCTGTAGGTTGTTGTTAAGCAGGTCGAGCTCCGTCAGACAACACGACTGGGAGCTGAGAACTGATGACATGTAGTCACAAGTTTCCCCTGAAAGGTTACACGATCTAAGTCTAAAAAAACAAAACAACAAAAATCTAATTGGTATAAAATTTATTATAGTGTTAATAAAATGGTGATGTATTTTGCAGTTTACTGTATTTCTTATTTTATTCCTTATTTTTTCCAGCTACAAATGGCGTGCTGTAAAATGTATGTTAGAACAGGAGCTGTGGATTAATTCTGTGACATTTGATATCTTTCTGGAGGATGTTTGTAATTGTAACATGAAGGAAGAATGTATAAAGTTGTTTAAAAAAAAATTTTATTGTAAAACTGATGAAACCTGAGAGTTTTTAGTTTGCAGCTTGAACTCTTCAGTCCAGACGACAGCAGCTTCACTCCTGAATCCTGCAGGCTGTTGTTACTCAGGTCCAATTCGAACAGATTACAGGTCTGGGAGCTGAGAGCTGAGGACAGACCTTCGCAGCTTCTCTCTGAGAGGTTACAGTCACTCAAACTGAGGAGACAACAAGTTAAAACAGAGCAAATGCTTTTTTTCCCCATTCAACCTTTATTCATACAGATTAATCCCATTGGGCCTCATTCACGAACCGTTCGTACGCATAGATTTGTTCTTAAACTGTGCGGACGAGTGATTTAGGATCATTTGTGGCATTCAACAATGTTTTCGTATCCTAGGATTTTTTTCAGATACGAACAAAATTTACGTGTGGTCCAGAGCTGTCGTATATTTTACGAGCAGTCGGTCTGCTGTTATCCAGACGGATTTCCATCACTAATAACTTATATTTCGTTATTTAGAAAATATTCTGAGTTTAAAAAGAATTAAATGCAACGACACAAATTTGTTAAATTAAAAGAAAGCGGCTTCAAACCCCCCCNGCCCCGCGCCCCTCGTCGACCAGACACACACATACACACACACACACAGCGCCGCTGCAGAGAGAGGGGAGAAAAAAGCGAAACTAGCTTATTCAGTCATTTCATGTCATTTTTAATATTAACTGCCTGTTGACTGCGGGCGCACTGTCATCTGTGTTCAGAGTGTGGATCGCGCGTCTTGCATTCAGTCTGCTCGGCTCAGATCCCGGGGCTGATGAACTGTGGTGGGTCAGGGGGGGATCAAAGGCGAGTCAAAGTAATTCGCCAAACCGCGTTTGTGTGTTTTCTGAATGCCTGTTGGAGGCTTGGACACGCAAAGCCGGACCGACCTGTGTTATGAATGGACTTTTCCTGCGCTCTGAGGAGGAAACGTAGCCTTATATGGTGTTTTGAGGGGTGGGAATTATGTAAATGACCTCTCCGCGGGCACGCGCAGGTGGATCGAACAGGTGGAATTCATCATGCATACGCTGCACATTTACACACGTTTTCTGAGGATAGAAGACTTTGTTGAATCTGACGTGGCATGTTCGTACGAACGCTTCGTACGAACAAAAGTAAGAGAAATTTAGGATAAAAAATACGAACATTTTCGTGAATGAGGCCCATTGAGTCTCGGGGACTCATTTACAAAAGAGCTTTTCTCTACTGAGGAAACGTGTATTTTCAATTTGAAAAATTCGGAAGAAATTCTGCCAGTACAACTACTGATCAAAATTGTAACAAACATTATCTTTCTTTTACATAGCCCAGATGACCAGTGGGTGAAGAATGCGTGTGTCATAGAATGAGTGTGTCAGATGACAGCGGATGTGATCATGGCATGAAGAGGCAGAGCTGTGAGCAGATGGGGAGCACGCAGAGACCGCTGATCATGTCAAACATAGACATCGTTTTTCTTTTTTTTTTACATGTCAGAGACTTTGTTACAATGTTAAATGAGAAGTACAATGGATTGAACCTGAGAATTTCCAGTTTGCAGCTTGAACTCTTCAGTCCAGACGACAGCAGCTTCACTCCTGAATCCTGCAGGTTGTTGTTACTCAGGTCCAGCTCTAACAGATTGCAGATCTTGAAGCTGAGAGCTGAGGACAGAGCTTCACAGCTTCTCTCTGAGAGGTTACAGTCACTCAGTCTGAGGAGACAACGAAAGTGAACAATTATATTTCATCATCTTAAAACTCATGTATCTAAAACTGTTGTAAAAATAAAATAAACATTTCTAAGTGTAAAATCTTGATTTTCTTTCACTCTCAAGTCATGTCCCTGACCAAATCACAGTGAACCTCATGTTGCCCCAGTTCTGCAAGTCTGAGAATGTGAATGTATGGTAGTGTAAACGTATTTCGAGTGGTCAGTAAGATTTCAAGTGTGATCTATAAATGAAGTCCATTTACCATTTGACAAATTAATGTCAGCTTAACAAATAAACCTTACAGCTCTTTTTTGTTGCTAATGTTGAACGCACGTGACTACAGTACTTGGTTATTTCCAGTGTCATGGATGCACTCAAATGCATTTGCGACTGATATCAAGTCAACACAGTCACAACGGAAAACTTGTCAATGTAACATTAGTTGCCGCTCGTCCGCCGGGGAGAGCGCAGCCAAGAAGTCAGCCTGCTGGGTTCGTTGTTTTGTCCGAGGATTTTGTCATGATGTGGTGTGGTGGTTGAATGCAAAGTGCAAGCAAACGCAGGGAAATCGGGTAAAATAAAGAATAATATTAAAATGGTACAAAAACAAAGGCTGATGTGGCAGCAAACCTTACTCAAAGGGATCATGAGACTTCGACACTATGGTTATTATTAACCTTTGTGAGCTACCTGTGACTGATTCACTGTTGCAAATTCTCGAAACCGTGGCAGGACAAGGGAAATCTAACGTCTCCAAGGTAGGCCGCAGTAAGCTGCGACACTCGCCGGGCCCTGAAGTTAACTCTGAGCACAGTGCTAAGACGGTCTGCTGGAGCGCAAGGAGGTGATGCTGGGGCGGCTGCGCTCACACATTCTGAATAAAATAGCCAAAATGATATCTATAGCCGTGAAGAGGAAGGTCGCGTCCGCCCTCGCCTCGCTGGAAGCTAAAGTCGTGACACATGGACAGGCGGTGGAGACACTCAAAAGCACAGCCAATGGCCAGAGCAACATGCTAACTAGCTTGGAGGCTAAAATCTCCTCATTAACAGGCATGGTAGATTCTTTGATGAAGAAATGTGAGGACCTAGAAGGGCACTCTAGATTGAATAATGTGCGAGTGGTTGGTGTCCCCGAGGGCACCCGACTGACGGATTTCATGGCCACGTTGTTACAGAAGAAGCTGGGGCCAGAAAAAAAAAACTGATATTGGATCGAGCTCACAGAACTCTTACACCCAAATCTGCTGATGGAGAATCGCCGCGGCCGTTCATCGTCAGGGCAAACATGTTTCAGCAACGTAATGAGATCCTGCAGAGGGCTAGCTCATATGCCCCTCTTCTTCACAAGGGGAAGAAGATTTTAATCTTTCCAGACTTTACCACTGCTGTGGCGAAGAAACGTGCCTCCTTTACTAAAATCAAGAAAGAGCTGCATTCCTGCCCAGGTGTTAAATTTGGCCTGTTCTATCCAGCCATTCTACAGATAACTCTGCCAGATGGACAGATTTGGCGGTTCGAGGAGGCCTCTTAAGCCATGGACTTTGTGGAGAATAAGTTGAAGTGGAAAGAAGGGGCTCTGAATTCTGTTTGAGAACTGGTTTGTAATGATGGGACTCAGAACTGCCGGTCCTGTTTCCTGTAAAGGAGCTGGTGAGTGCTGCTGACTGTCTGGCTAGTGCTGGTTCTGCATCACCTCATTGTGGTTCTACAACAAAGCTGTTGCATTGTTAAACTATTATAAGACTGGTAACCATGATTGCTATTCCCTTTAAATATGATGTCTCTGGATTGTTAAAAGGGGAAAAAAATTCCTTGGAGAGGGCAAGGTCGCGAGCTTCAAATTTTTTCGCAAGATATTCTAGGAAACAGGAGTGCAGTAGGAGAAGGCCCTTTTGCCTATAGTTCGGACCACACTGAAGGTACACGGCAAGTAATTATGTCCTGAGAGTGCACGCTGTAGCTGCATTCACGGAGTGACATATAGAAGGAGATATGAAAGCAACAGATCAAGAAGTGATTTAAAGATGAAAATGTATCATGAATTTTAGCGCACTGTGATAGATAGCGTCCAACATCTGCAAGGTGCTTACAGGAGCAGTCATGTAAAGAATGTCAACGTAGTCAATGGAAAAGAGACATGTAGTAGTTACAAGGTGTTTCCTAGCATTCAGAGTTAGACCGGATCTATTTCTGAAAAAGAAACCCAGTCTTACTTTCAGTTTCTTTACCAAGTTTTTGACATGAGGCTTAAAAGAGAAATGTGAATCAACCAAAATACCCAAGTATTTATAAGAATAGACAAACTCAATAGCGACAACTTTCGAAGATAAGATAGAAGAAAGGACTGCTAATACCGACTTCCTGTTTGAGAACAACATCCCTTGGTTTTATCCACATACAAATTTGAGACGGAAAAAATCGGACTGGATGTTGTCGAGAGCTGAAAAACTTTAGCAGATGTTCAAGCTCAACAATAAACAACTGTGTCGTTGACATAGAAATGTAAGGACGCATCAGGAATGAGCTGACCTACATTACTTATGTAGATTGTGAAGTGAGTAGGTTCTCAGACTGAACCTTGTGGTACACAATTGTTAACAGTTAGATAATTGGAAGAAGTACCATTATGTTGTACACATGGTCTCCGATCTAAAAGATAATTAGAGAATCAGCCAATAGTGTTATATGAGAAACCAATTTCAGAGAGCTTATGACATAAGATGTCATGGTCCACAGTGTAAAAAACCTTTAGACAGGTCTAAATAAAGTGCAACACAATAATCCTTAGCATCCAATGCTTCAATGACATCATTAAAAACCTTCAGTGAAACAGACAGTGTGCTGTGTTGTTTCTTGAAACCTGATTGATGGGGGTAAGCTGTTAAAAGACTCCAAATACTTTTGACTTGGGAGTTTATCAATTTTCTAAAATCTTAGAGAGAATGCAGAGTTTAGAGATTGGTCCATAGTTGTTCAGCATAGTGGGTTCTCCTCCATTCAGCAGAGGTAAAACAAAAGCTGTTTTCCAGTTATTTGGAATGGTGTTTTTTCTGATGGACAGATTAAAGATATGAGACTTTGGTTCTGAGATGATGTGTGCAGCTAGCCTTAAGAAATAAGGGAAGGGAAGTGAAGTCTGAGATTGTCAACATTGTATGTTCCCATACAATGATGAAATTAGTTATCTACATTTAACCCATCACACCTGAGATACACACAGGTGGAGCAGTTAGGGATTAGGTGTCTTGCTCAGAGACACCACGACATGTGGGAATGGCTTGGAGTCGAACCGTGACTTTCTGGTACCAAGTCAGCTGCCCTGCCTCTACCCCATCTCGGCCCCCCAATAAGGAGGAAATGAGGAAATAAGGAGGAATATTATCAAGGCCTACAGATTTTCTAAGGACCAGACCTTTGAACAATTTGTTAACCTCACTAACAGAAAATAGTGAAAATGAAAAGGTGTGGTTTACTGTAGGAGAGATTTTATTTTTAGATGTTTGGCTTAAAGGATAAGTACAGGTAGTTGGTTTTCCATTAGTAACTGTGGCAAATAAGGAACTAGAAGCAATGAAATGTCTATTGAAACAGTTAAGGATCTCATGCTTATTTGAGACAGGAACAGAGTTAACAAGTAATTGTGATGGCAGATGAATGGGAGCTGCTGAAAAGTGATTTGATGGTTTTCCTGAAATTGTTAGGGTAATTTAGATCTTTGGAGGTCTGAGATAAGAAGTAGTTATGTTTTGTGGCTTTGATGGAAGCTGTACAATGATTCTGCAGCTGTCAAAAATGCAACCAATCAGTGTCTGAGCGGCTGAGCCAGAAAAAAAAAAATCTGATCTCTCTTATGTAGGAGGTCAGCTAGCTCAGGAGTAAACCAGGGGCTGTCTCATCCTTTTATTCTGAACTGGTGAAAAGCATGTTTACTTACAGAGTAGATACAGCTGTTCTGAAAGTAATTTCAAGCAATGTTCACGTCATCAATTTGAAAAGTATGTTGCCAGTTGAAATGAAACAGAGCCCCAAGAAAGGCCTGTTCATTGAAAAGCTTCATGTTTCTTTTTTGCATTAGTCTGGCCTTTGTGTGGGACAGTGTCTTGTCTCTGATGATACAGCCAACGAACGCAGTGATCATTCATATCATCTGCAAAAACACCCAAGCCAGGAAATTTATGAGGCATACTTGTTAAAAAGAGGTCTAGTATGGATGAGCTTTCAGAGCATCTTTTGTTTGGTCTGGTGGGAGTGTCAATAATTTGAGTAAGATTGAGTGACAAACAACATTTTTTAAATTCTTCCCAGACTGGACAGAGACTTCCAATCCAGGTTGAAGTCACCGGCAAGGACAATTTCATTGAATTGTAAATTAATTGGGAAGTCTGTCATAAGCCGTTTTCGCACTGCACGGCCCTCCCCAGCCCAGCTCGTGGTTGAACCAGAGCCCGGCCTGGCCCGCCCTCGCTCATTACGCATTGTGCGAAGAGCCGCCTTGAAGTGGGTGGAGAGTTCTCTTGAAGTGGGTGGAGTGTTCTTGTGTGTGTGCTTGGTGTGCGTTAAGAGGTGGAAAGAGAAGGGACGCCGCTAAAAAATATTTGTTAGCTGAATATATATACAGTATTAGTGTTTCTGAGTTTAATGTTTGTTAATAACTGATTACAAATCAGCTTATTTTACATGTGCGTAGCAAGGATTTTCTGAGGGGCGATCCGTTAAAACAAAAAGTGGACCTACAAAAAGCAACATCCCCAGTAGCTCACTGGATAAGCGTTGGGTTGGCATCCAGAGCCTTTTCTCGACTCGGGTTCGAATCTCACTCGGTTCGGTTGAAACTTATTTTACGTTTGTCTTTTATTGGATAAAAAAAGAGTTTCACAAACTCCTTTTTTTTATCTTAGTCCTCATTTTTTTTATCCAATAAAAGACAAACGTAAAATAAGTTTCAACCGAACCGAGTGAGATTCGAACCCGAGTCGAGAAAAGGCTCAGAGTGCCAACCCAATGCTTAACCAGTGAGCTACTGGGTATCTTGCTTTTTGTAGGTCCACTCTATCTTTTAACGGATGGCCCCTCAGAAAATCCTTGCTACGCACATGTAAAATAAGCTGATTTGTCATCAGTTATTAACAAACATTAAACTCAGAAACACTAATATATATATTCAGCTAACAAATTTTTTTTAGTCGTTTCTGTAGTTAATTTTTAATGAAATTCAGCTCGCGCTGAAATGCGGAAATGCTCTCTATGGGTGCGCGCTTCGTGTTATTTACGTTTTAAAATAAGCTGATTTGTAATCAGTTATTAACAAAAATTAAACTCAGAAACACTAATGTATATATTCAGCTAACAATTTTTTTAGGGGTTTCTGTAGTTAAATTTTAATGAAATTCAGCTTGCGCTGAGGTTGTTGTTAGAACGAGTTGATGACTCAACACGCAGCAGTCCCGCCCCTGCTGCAAACAACGAATCAAATGATGAGCAGTACATGACGTCAAACTGGGCCCGGGAGCTCGGCCCGATTAGAACCTCCGTCGGTGGGGTTCCAAAACCAGGGCTCCCGCCGGCCCGAGAAGGCAAATGCGAACCACACGAACCCAGGTTAGAAGCAAGTTGGGGCCGGGGAGGGCCGGGGAGGGCCGTGCAGTGCGAAAACGGCTAAAGTGAACAGAGCCTAAGAGGTTGCTGCGGGAAGACAGCCCACAACAGATAAGGTCTGGTCACCATGCAAATTCATGTTAATTGACAGGATTTCAAACTGGTTTGGGAGTGTTTTAGCTGACACCAGGTGGGAGTCCAGGCTTGATCTGATATCAATTTGCAACACCACCTCCCTTTCTTTGACGATCAGAATGGTAGACATTAAATCCGTCAATTGCCACATCTTTATACCATACCATACCAGTTTATTTATAAAGCACTTAAAAATACAGCAGCAGCCGTCCGAAGTGCTGTACAAGAATAAAAACAAGCACAAAACAATAAAAACAATCAATCATATAAATATCGGAACATCACAAGTAAAATAATACAACATAAAAACATCCAGAATTTATTTGTATAACCAAGCTTCAAAGATAACGAATACAGCAGCACCTGTTGAACAAACCCAGATCCTCAACATATACATTTTATGAAGGAGGTTACGTGCTTTAATATGCAATAAGTGTAGTCCAGACATGTTTTTAAAATCTTTTGGTGTGACCCGGATAGCAGGAGGAGCATGTTCAACTGCACCCCTCTTACAATGCTGTTATTGCTTGTATCACTCAGCCCTCTGTTAATAGCAAGCGGCCATCAGGACACCAACGATCGGTTGTTAGGCTGATGGTCCTACTTTTGCATGTGCAAAACTAGTTTTGGATGTGACCAGAAAACTAGTTGATTCACTACGAGAAAGTGATATTTATAAGACTGAGTTTGTTGCAGCTCCTCAGACTGAAGAAGTTTTTTGGATAAAAGACGAAATGTTTCAACAAAGAAGAA
>JBBPBX010026915.1:8013-22454 GCA_038048925.1 Garcialebias charrua
TGGGAGTGAGGGGTTCGTTGGTGTCTGGGTCCGCTGGCGCTGCAGCTGCACCCATGGCCTTGGCGATAAGGTCGACCCGGTACCGCAACACTGCCTCCAGCATCTGGCTGCAGTGTGGGCAAAAGTCAGGCACATCCAGCGCCGTTTTTGCGTGTAACATCTCCAAGCAGACGGGACAGGCCTCGTGGGTGTCCGTCGCTGCGAGGGAGAAGCCGCATCCGCTAGGACAGGCGCGCGAAGTTGGGCTCGCTGTCCTACTGGTTTTCCTTGGAAGTCTTTTCCTTTGCTTTCCTTTTTTCTGAGGCATGTCCGAGATAAGGCGAGCGAGTCCTTCCAGAATCCTTTTTCTTTTAATTTGAGACGTCTCCTCCATCGCGTCGCTTTCGCTGGCTAGCCTCGCTACAAGTTAGCAAGGGTAGCGGTTGTGACGCAGTTAGCTCCGTCGAGCGAAGCAGTCTGTGGAGAGAAGAGAGAAAAAAACTTCAGGGTTAAGGTAAAATGTACCGGACTAGCTTTCGCTAGTCCAGTAGTACGCAGGAATAATTCTCTGTACGCTCTGTGTAGGGAGCAAGCTCACCTCTAGTTGAACGATGAAGCAACAGAAAAGTCCCGCGAAGAGAGGTAGTTTAGGTTTAAAGTCCATGACCCACCATGTTTTCAACTTGCATCGCCATTAATATTTATTAGTTTATTTAAAAATAAAACAGGAGCGTTTATTTATATTGTAGAGAAATAACGCTAAATGTGTTATTTCATGATTTATAGCAGATTTTAGCAGTAGCTCCGGGAAAATCTGCCCCTTCCATATATGGGCATTGACATCACTGAAGTATCCGCCTTGGAGTTATAGGTGGAGTTATAACAAGCATGCATCAACTTCTGACCAGAGAATACAACTAATAAAAGCGATGTGTGTGTAGTGGGCATGACAGTGTCCGCTATGATACATCTTTTGAACTGTTCCAGTGATAATCTTTACTGAACTCTCAGTAAACAAGACATTTACTACAAATTATTCCATTAGTTGTAATCTGAGAACATAGTCACCAAAAGAGACTATTGGCTTCTTTAATTTATTCTAATGTAATCAAAAGAATATCATTTTGTCATTTTCATGATATGTGCTATTATGCTGTGTTATTCTGTAATGTGAAACATTACTGTGTCACTTCTGCACTAACGATGGTGTCCACAAACTGTGTGAAAGTTGAAGGCCCGGGTCAGAGAGGCCCGGCTGTTTTGTTTAGAAATGGAGAAGACAGTTAATCCGTTGTTTTCATGAGAATGACTCCAGCACTCTCTGCCTCCTCTAAACATTTATTTCTGCTCCTGAATCTCACCATGAATTTTGATAACGTGAAAGTGAACTCGTTGACGTGTCTCTAACTCTCCTCGCTTGGTCCACGGACCAATGAGGAAACTGTGTTCTAATCTCAACACTTTAGAAAAGCGTTTTGCTTCCCGCAACGCTTCAGAGTTGGCATGGATGTGAACGCTTCAGAGTGAAAAAGACAGCGAGACCTGAAAGCTCACTGCCTTGTCAGCTGATTAAGTTTGGTCAAGAGCAAAAGACTAACTTATCAGTGGAACTGATGGACGTCTCCATCCAGTTCACCGAGCAAAAGCTCTCTAGAACTTTCTTGAGGAATGCTTTATTTTGAAACTAACCCAGAAGCTGCCACTGTCTTTGACGGAGAAAGCAGGCCTCACGACACGTCAAATCCATAAACACGCCGAGGTGACCGGACTTCATGGGCCCAGAAGCTGTGAAGCTAAACTGCTTCTCAACTCTACCAAACGAGACGGACGTCTAAACAGGTACAGAGTTGCCATGCATGGGAGTCGAGCTGGTTTTTGTATGGAGAAGTGTCATTTCTGGTTAAACTCAAAATAGATTTTCCTCTCTCCATCTTTAATCTATTCCTCTTAAACCTCTCTTATCTCAAATTCTAAGCTGGTAACTACATTTTAAGCTAAGAGCCACAGACTAAGTATATTGACATCCTGTATTTATGTCTGTTGTTGCAATTTAAATGTGCTGACGTGTTAAATTGCAAGAAATGTGAAATCTGTCAATCAAGTGTAATGGTGTTAATTTTAGTTGATTTATTTTAAATAAATGGTAGTGTCCTTGACATACCAAACTAAGTTAACGTTTCCATTGTCACTCTATGGCTTTATGGTTTATTTGTCCATCATAACGATCACAGAAATATTGGGTAAACTGAAAAAGAAAGAATCCGTAAATTACTATTCAATCTGAATAAGTAATTAAATAAGGTAAAGAGGCAGGGACGGCTGGTATAAGTGGGCTAGTAGGGCTAAGCCCTTCCTAGTATTCACAATAAAAAGGTTAAACATTATATAATTATAATATAATTATATAATTATAAACAATTTATAAATAACAACTTAAAAATAAACAGAATTTAAAAATAATGTGTCTTATTTAGTGAAATTTACAACAAAAACTGGTGCTAAACCATCTGGGAAGATCCCAGGGTCGTTCTGCAGGGCTAACTTTTCACAGCCCATTTTAATTCAATGTCTCTGTGGTTCAGAATGATTGACATGCGTCTCGCCACGCCCCCTCAGTTTGCGGCTCATTGGGGCTAATTCTGGTCAGCCCAATGCCACAGAAATAAGCCAGTTAGGGTGGACATACAATAACGTGCTTCAAGCACAAGTTTATGTGGGTGTGGTTTAGTGTAGGTAGTGGTACCATGGCGAGCAAGATTAGCATGAACGAGGTGGATTATTTGATTTGTCACCCATTTTCCTTGATGTCCTTGGAGGAAAAACTGGAGGTGAAGAGGTTGGGACCAGACAGACCAAAGGATATTCAAATACAGCAAAAGGAAAAGCAGCAAAACCGGAGTTTTTCTGTGACCTGGTTCCAACGAAAGGAGTGGCTAACGGCAAGTGTAGCTAACAAATCTCTTTTCTGCTGAATTCATCCAGAGATCACCTGACTTCAATGAGGTTGTTATTAACCTTTTTGCATCCCAGAAAATTTGTCGGAGTGAGCTTCTCTATAAATAAGAGAGTCAGAGTCAGAGAGTCTTTATTGTCATTTGCACCGCATGTGGTACATGTGATGAAAACGAGATTATGTACACGGGGTCCCAGTTACATCCAACAACAAATGCAAGAGAAAAACAGTAATAACATCTAGAATTAACTAAGAAAAACATCAACTAGTAATACACTAAGCCTAATATAGTGGGAATAAACAGCAGCACGAACATGAGTTTGTATGAGCAGATGGTCACAGATGAACACAGATGAACACAGCAACAAGAAAACAGATCAGCATCAGTATGATGTGATATTTTGCAGTGTTTATTTTTATTTTATTTTTATTTATTCATGAGTCTAACAGCCTCAGGGTAGAAGCTGTTCCTCAGTCTAGTGGTTCTACACTTGATGCTCCTCAACCTCCGTCCTGAGGGGAGTGGGGCAAAGAGTGAGTGTGCTGGATGAGTGAGGTCTTTCATGATGCAGGTGGCTCTTTTCCTGCATCTGGAGGTGTAAATGTCTGTGATGGTGGGGAGACTGACTCCAACAGACTTCTGTGCAGCCTTCACCACTCTCTGTAGAGCTTTCCTCTCTTCAACTGTGCAGCCTCCATGCCACACGTTGATGCTGGAGCACAGGACGCTCTCCACTGCACACCTGTAGAACGAGGTGAGAACTGGGCTGCTCAGACCAGCACGTCTCAGCCGTCTGAGGAAGTAGAGTCTCTGATGACCTTTCTTGATCAGGCTGGTGGTGTTGTTGCTCCAGCTGAGGTTATCATTCATGTGTACACCCAAGTATTTGTAGCTGGAGACCACTTCCACTGCAGACCCACCTATTTTCAGTGGGGCGTGGGTGTGTTTGTTCCTTCTGAAGTCCACAATCATCTCCTTTGTCTTCTTCACATTCATGTGAAGATTATTCTCTTTGCACCAGCTCTCCAGGTGTTCCACCTCCTGTCTGTAGCTGGACTCATCATTGTTTGTGATGCATCCCACCACCGCTGTATCATCTGCAAACTTAACAATATGACAGCCTGGAAGTGTGGCTGTACAATCATATGTGAGCAGAGTGAACAGAAGGGGGCTCAGCACACATCCCTGAGGAGAGCCAGTGCTGAGGGTTATGGTGGAGGAGGAGAAGTTGTGGATCTTCACGGACTGTGGTCTGTCTGTTAAGAAGTCTAGTACCCAGTTACAAATAGAGGGGCTTAGTCCAAGTGTAGATAGTTTGTCTATCAGAGTTTGGGGGATCATGGTGTTGAAGGCAGATGTGAAGTCCACAAAGAGCAGACGCACGTATGAGTCCTTCTGATCCAGGTGGGTGAGAGCAGTGTGGACCACGGAAGAAATGGCGTCCTCTGTTGATCGGTTCTCACGGTATGCATATTGATGAGGGTCCTCGTTGATGTTGACGGTTGCCTTGATGTGGGTCATGACCAGTTTCTCAAAACATTTAGCGACTACCGGGGTGAGGGCCACTGGTCTATAGTCATTCAGACCAGTCACTGTGGAGCTAAGGTAGGGAAAAGAAGTGTGGAGGAGTGTGATGCAGTTATGCAAAGCTCTTTGACTGGGAAAATAATAATCTTTTATAGTTGAAACCCTTAATGCAGGGCAATGTAAGTTGGATGAAAAAGGTTCTATTTAAGCTTGGCTTTTGGTATTCTTGGTGGTTGGTTGTTTTACGCTTGTCTTTGTGCTGAAAAAGGACATAATGTCAATTTACAGTGGGTTTTCTTTATTTCACATTGGATACCTCTGTTGTTGGAATCCAACCTGCAGCATTACATGTATGTGTACATTATACAGTACGTGTGTGTGTGTGTATGTGTGTGTGTGTGTGTGTGTATGTGTGTTGTGTAAATTAGCCCACCCTAAAAATATCACCACGAGCCGCCACTAAAAGAGGTCAGTATTAATACTGACCTCCCTCATATATCCTATATGTGAGACAAACGTCAGACTTTTACAAGTAGTCGTGTTGTGTAATTTTAATATTTCCTCAGTAATAATTGTACAACTGGCTGCTGCTCAGCACAGCAGCACCACCTCTCTCCGCTGCTCAGAGAGAGGAAAGAAAAAAGGCCAAACATATTTAATATTCTCTTGTTAATAAATCTGCCTGTTGATTAATCCTGCGGTCGGTCACTGATGTCTATCATATTCTGAGTGCGCATCCACTTTTTATTCTCTCCCCGTGACCTGACAGGTCGGGAGTACAGAATTAAAAGGCAACCGCAGAGGAGCTTTGAGCGCGCGTGCTCCCCGCAAGGCTGGGATACGGAGCCGAGCCCTGAGTCGGCACCACGAAGGAACTTCAAAGGTGACCAACGGAACGCGGAGCCGGGGAGAAGATGCATGGCTGGCTCCTCTGAGGCTCATGGGCAGAGGAGCGAGTGAGAGTAGCAACAGTTTTAACCGCAACGGTGTTATATCTTATAAAAGTTCTAAAAAATAAATAAAAACAGAGCGCTGGTCCAGTTGTACACACAACTGCACCAGGAAATATTTAGAGATCGCGCATCCACGTAGGAAACGAGTTTAACTGCAGTTTTCTCTTAAACCTCCATGGCGAACTCACTCCTGCCTTCTGAGGGGGAGACTTTACTGACGTCACTTCACACTTCGGTAATCTTCGGCCGGGTTTCCGGATTCATCCGGGACTCGGTAGTTGTTGTTTTTTGGGTTTTTTTAACGCTCGCCTGGCCCAATTGCAAAAATGAAAATAGATATCATATTCTACTACAGTAATTGTCCAATATGGTGAATTGTAACTGTCATGGTGGGTGTTGTCCTTTAAGCGAGGTGAAGGACAAATAAGAGAAAGATGGATGGGCGTCAGTCGCTTAAAGGAGACCACATATTGGTTTTATAAATGTTTATGGTATGTCTGTGGGCTATCCAGACCATCCATCCATCCATCCATCCATCCATCCATCTTCTTCCGCTTATCCGGGGTCGGGTCGCGGGGGTAGCAGCCTAAGTAGGGAGGCCCAGACTTCCCTCTCCCCAGCCACTTGGAGCAGCTCCTCCGGGGGAATCCCAAGGCGTTCCCAGGCCAGCCGAGAAACATAGTCCCTCCAGCGCGTCCTGGGTCTTCCTCTGGGTCTCCTCCCGGTGGGACATGCCCGGAACACCTCACCAGGGAGGCGTCCAGGAGGCATCCTAACCAGATGCCCGAGCCACCTCAACTGGCTCCTCTCGATGTGGAGAAGCAGCGGCTCTACTCCGAGTCCCTCCCGGATGACTGAGCTTCTCACCCTATCTCTAAGGGAGAGTCCAGCCACCCTGCGGAGAAAACTCATTTCAGCCGCTTGTATCCGAGATCTTGTTCTTTCGGTCATAACCCAAAGCTCATGACCATAGATGAGGGTGGGAACGTAGATCGATCGGTAAATTGAGAGCTTTGCCTTTTGACTCAGCTCTCTCTTCACCACGACAGACCGGTACAGCGCCCGCTTCACTGCGGACGCTGCACCTATCCGCCTATCGATCTCACGCTCCAGTTTTCCCTCATTCGTGAACAAGATCCCGAGATACTTAAACTCCTCCACTTGGGGCAGGACCTCCTCCCCGACCCGGAGAGGGCATGCTACCCTTTTCCGGCTCAAGACCATGGCCTCGGATTTGGAGGAACTGATCCTCATCCCGGCCGCATCACACTCGGCTGCAAACCGCTCCAGTGAAAGTTGTAAATCACGAACTGATGAAGCCAGTAGGACCACATCATCTGCAAAAAACAGAGAAGCGATTCTAAGGCCACCAAAACGGATCCTCTCAACACCTTGGCTGCGCCTAGAAATTCTGTCCATAAAAGTTATGAACAGAATCGGTGACAAAGGGCAACCTTGGCGGAGTCCAACTCTCACCGGAAACGAGCCTGACTTACTGCCGGCAATGCGGACCAATCCCATGGGCTCACCACCTGTGGGAGGGGCCAAAGGGGTCGGGTGCAATGTGAGATGGGTGGTGGCCGAGGGCGGGGACCCTGGCGGTCTGATCCTCGGCTACAGAAGCTGGCCATTGGGACATGGAATGTCACCTCTCTGGTGGGGAAGGAGCCTGAGCTAGTGTGTGAGGTTGAGAGGTTCCGACTAGAAATAGTCGGACTCACCTCAACGCATGGCTCTGGCTCTGGAACCAGTTTCCTTGAGAGGGGTTGGACACTCTTCCACTCTGGAGTTGCCCCTGGTGAGAGGCGCCGAGCAGGAGTGGGCATACTGGTTGCCCCCCATCTTGGTGCCTGTACGTTGGGGTTCACCCCGGTGAACGAGAGGGTAGCCTCCCTTCGCCTACGTGTGGGGGGACGGGCTCTGACTGTTGTTTGTGCCTATGCACCAAACGGCAGCTCAGACTACCCACCCTTTTTGGAGTCCTTGGAGGGGGTATTGGAGAGTGCGCCTCCTGGGGACTCCCTTGTTCTACTGGGGGACTTCAACGCTCACGTGGGCAATGACAGTGAGACCTGGAGGGGTGTGGTTGGGAGGAACGGCCCCCCTGATCTGAACCAGAGTGGTGTTCTGTTATTGGACTTCTGTGCTCGTCATGGATTGTCCATAACGAACACCATGTTTAAGCATAAGGGTGTCCATATGTGCTCTTGGCACCAGGACACCCTAGGTCGCAGTTCGATGATCGACTTTGTTGTCGTCTCATCTGATCTGCGGCCGCATGTCTTGGACACTCGGGTGAGGAGAGGGGCGGAGCTGTCAACTGACCACTACCTGGTGGTGAGTTGGCTCCGATGGTGGGGGAGGATGCCGGTCAGACCTGGCAGACCCAAACGTATTGTGAGGGTCTGCTGGGAACGTCTGGCAGAGTCTCCCGTAAGACGGAGCTTTAACTCCCACCTCCGGGAGAGCTTTGAACACGTTCCAAGGGAGGCGGGGGACATGGAGTCCGAGTGGGCCGTGTTCCGCGCCTCTACAGGTAGTCCCCGACTTACGAGCAAGTTCCGTACAAGCGAGGTGCTCGTAAGATGAAAATTCGTAAGTTGGAACACGAAGCACATGTTCTCGTAAGTCCGGAATTTCGCTCGTAAGTTGGAACGGTTTTGCTAGCGCAACTACAAACACTCGTTTTTCATCGAAAAACTGCTTATGAGTGCATAAAAATGATCGGAAACGTGTGTCCACATGTTTAGCTAACGAACTGTGGTGAAAAAACACAGAAAAACTCGGTATTTTTTGCGTTTTTTCCAAAAATTCGCCAGCTCGTAAGTCCGGAACCTCGTATGTAAGAGCGCTCGTAAATCGGGGACTACCTGTATTGTCGAGGCAGCTTATCGGATCTGTGGCCGCAAGGTTGTTGGTGCCTGTCGTGGTGGCAACCCTCGAACCCGGTGGTGGACACCGGCAGTGAGGGATGCTGTCAGGCTGAAGAAGGAGTCCTATTGGGCCTTTTTGGCTTGTGGGACCCCGGAAGCAGCTGATAGGTACCGGCAGTCCAAGCGGCATGCGGCTCGGGTGGTTGCTGAGGCAAAAACTCGGGCGTGGGAGGAGTTCGGAGAGGCCATGGAGAATGACTTCCGTACGGCTTCGAGGCGATTCTGGTCCACCATCCGGCGTCTCAGGGGGGGAAAGAGGTACGAGACCAACACCATTTATGGTGGAGGTGGCGTGCTACTGACCTCAACTCGGGATGTTGTGAGTCGGTGGGCGGAATACTTCGAAGACCTCCTCAATCCTACTGGCACGTCTTCCACTGAGGAAGCAGAGCCTGGGGACTTTGGGTCGGGTTCTCCGATCTCTGGTGCTGAGGTCGCCGAGGTGGTTAAAAAGCTCCGCGGTGGCAAGGCTCCGGGGGTGGATGAGATTCGCCCGGAGTTCCTTAGGGCTCTGGATGTTGTAGGGTTGTGTTGGCTTACGCGACTCTGCAATATCGCGTGGACATCGGGGGCAGTTCCCTTGGATTGGCAGACTGGGGTGGTGGTTCCCCTATTCAAAAAGGGGGACCGTAGGGTGTGTTCCAACTATAGGGGGATCACACTCTTAAGCCTCCCTGGTAAGGTCTATTCAGGGGTTCTGGAGAGGAGGGTCCGTCGGATAGTCGAACCTCGGATTCAGGAGGAGCAGTGTGGTTTTCGTCCTGGTCGTGGAACACTGGACCAGCTCTACACCCTCAGCAGGGTCCTGGAGGGTGCGTGGGAGTTTGCCCAACCAGTTTACATGTGCTTTGTGGACTTGGAGAAGGCATTCGACCGCGTCCCTCGGGGGGTTCTGTGGGGGGTACTCCGGGAGTATGGGGTACCAGGCCCTTTGATAAGGGCTGTTAGGTCCCTGTACGACCGGTGTCAGAGCTTGGTCCGCATTGCCGGCAGTAAGTCAGGCTCGTTTCCGGTGAGAGTTGGACTCCGCCAAGGTTGCCCTTTGTCACCGAAGGGCAAACCATGTTCATTCAATTTAATGCACAAAATAATTCTTAGATAATGAAATATCCCCTTTTTAGTTCTGCCTTTTCTCATTTCCGTTCTTAACAGGCTGTTTATTATAATGAGCTCTGAAGGCCACGCCCTTCAAAAATCTGTTTACATTAACTCCGCCCTCTGTAACAGTCAGTATCTCTAATCTGTTGTTGTTTTAAAATTAACTCTTTTTTTATTACTCATTTGACTAACTGTTAGTGCTAGCTTAAGATAACTTACCAAAAGCCGTCTGGCTACGCCACCATTAGCAGCTCCCTTTAGGCATTAGCCCACCCGAATCCGAGGCTAATGATAGGTCTTCCTCCTCCGCCCGCTTAGCTCCGCTCGTTGCATGCGGCGCTTTGGAAGCGATCGATGCTCCAGTCCAGACACCAGTGTTGTTTTCGTTAACGTAACGGTGATGAAAATTTTTCGTCAACGCCCCCTTTTTTCATGACAATAATGACACGATAACAAATTAAACATTGCTCTTTAATGACTAAAACATGACGAAATATGTGTGAGTTTTCGTTGACGAGACGAGACTGAACGAAAATGTTAGTCGGTGGTCCGTCAATAATTTATATTTCTGCCCATAATTATATTCTGTGTCGGAAAGTCAGCTGTCTGGTCACGCCCACCACTGATGCGCCACGCGCGCTCACCTGTGACTTCCTTTCAACCTGGACCATTGAAGATACTGCACGTTGCACAAAGGGACTCGGTGGACGCAAGCCCAGAAAGGATTTATGGACTTATTTTGTATTTAACCCGACTGAAAGAAGAACCGAATGTATCGTTGTCGAGAGAGACGGAGGTAAATGTGAATTAAAACTTGGTGGAAAAAACACCACGAATCTGAAGCGACACCTGAAGGCTCATCACCATGATATTTTTTCAAAGGTAAGTTAGTTACAACTACTATTATTTTTGTAATATTCATACAATGTTACTTGACAAACCAAACGGGTTGTGACACAATTCACAACTCCAGTTTCGTGTTTTTTTTTATTGTTTTTTTTAAATATAAATCCTGTCCTTGTTTGCGCACGTGGATGCTAACTTTGTGCTATTAGCTTGTTTGTGCTAATCTAACGTCAGCTATTGTTACGTGTAAAACATGGGCAGCACAGTGGCACGACTGGTAGAGCTGCTGCCTCTCAGCGAGCAGGTCCCACGGTTCAAATCCTGGCCGGGGGTCCTTTCTGTGTGGAGTTTGCATGTTCTCTCCGTGCATGCGTGGGTTTTCTCCGGGTGCTGCGGTTTCCTCCCACAGTCCAAAAACATGCATGTTAGGCTGATTGGTAACTCTAAATTGATCCTGGGTGTGAGTGAGACAGGTCCCTTTTGTAAATGGGTCCCCGTGGCTCAACGAGGCTAGCCTGTATAAATAAAGGTTGAATGAATGCAGGGATGCTAAAACATGCAGGGATGTGTGGCTGATAGGCTGAGTGAGTGACTGAATATCAAACCTGTTGCTGCCTGTTACCCCATGTGTCTGTTGGGTCTGCATCCTACATTTTTCTGATGAATGTTTACAGTTAAAGTGTTTGGGACAAAAAAAATACTTCATTTTAAATAAATACATTGAATCAAAACTTTTGCAAAAGAAAAAAAGATACATTTTCTTAGATTGAGTGTTTATTGGTAGAAGAACAACGGACAAAGTAATGTATTTAAAAAAAAGCTGTTTTCAATCTAACGAAAAGAAAAAAAAACTATATAAAAAATACTAAAGTCATTCTGTTTTCTTATCATGGTATTTAGTAAGATATGTTGACACAAATCACCATGCATAATATATGTACGGTACATATAGACATAATTAATTTTTTATAAGATATACTGAAGGATATTGTGCTTTTATACACTTTTATACTGACTTTTATACTGATTGAAACTATTTCACAAGTGCTTTATAATCAATGGTATAATCACAACTGTTTTTATATGCTATACAGTATATTCAAGTGTTTATGCAATCATGTTTTACGTGCCTTACGATAACTTAGACAAACTTAGTGAAACAAGGAGAATGCAGGCCAGCATATGTCTGGGCATGTAACAGCCCTTTGTCCCAAGCTCTGGGCAGGTAGAAATCCCTGGAGGATGAGCAGATGCACAAAGTTACACAAACTCACAAACATAACTAAATATATACGTTATATGTAAAGCACACACATAGTGATAATCCACTAGTGCAACTACACATAAATCCATAGTACAAACGTACACAGACACATTCTAACTAGTCTAAACTTTTCTAACTGAGTTAACTTAACAAAGAGTCATGCACACACAGAGCCACAAAACATCAGATCTTCAGGAGACAGCCATGGGGCATAAATATCTGATTGCCAAGGCAACCAAGGCTTATCAGTGGCTGACCAATCAGGGGCCAGAAGAAGCAGTAGAACATCTCCATAATAATGCAGGGCACCTAGATGATTTTGCAAGGCTCCTAGGAAATTTCAGCATTCCAGGAGACAACATAAACAGGAAAGGTCTGTTTCTTGCTCCTCGTTCTTTATGTGCACACAATGAACAATTTGAATGCTCTTTTACTCTGATTATTCTTGTAACCTGTGTCTGTATCAATAAATCATTTTGCTGTTAGAGACACCTCGTCATTTGAACACAGCTGTAAAACAGTTGTTTGCACTTTTCAGAGAGCATTTTAAATAAACGTTGGCAAAATGTTACAATTTTATTTTATCAACAACACAAAAAAGTTTCAGGCTCAGGATTTTTTTTTTTCACTTTAAGCCCTGGATTTAGAATGCACAATATTTCTGCCCATAATTATATTCTGTGTCTGAAAGTAAGCTGTTTGGTCACGCCCACTGCTACCTGACCGCTCACCTTTGACTTCATTTCAAACTGGACCATGGCAGATGTTGCACGTTATACAAAGGGGTTCAAATTACTCAAATTAATTTGTAAAGACTAATATGTTTTATTTTTATTTTAAAGACTAAAACTAGACTTAAATTTTTTAAGTTTTTGTCTACTAAAGCTGGACTAAAACTATTAAATATAGAAATTACTAAAACTGACTAAAACTAAGAAGTATTTTAGTCTAAAAGACTAAAACTAAAATCAAAATGGCTGTCAAAAACAACACTGCCAGACACATACACAAAGTTCACCGAGTGTTTCCAGTTAATTTATCCGTATGAGGCAACCTCTGACCGGACCCACGGACCTCAAAAGCCAGTAGTTCCCAGTAGCTCACGCCCGCAGATGGTCCCTTCGCCGGCGGTCTGCTCGTTTTCCGTCTGCCGGCTGCTCGTTGGGAGCGATCGCTAATACGCAAAAAATTGAACTAAAACGTAAAAATAACAATTATACTTTATTTATAAAGCCATTTAAAACAACCACAGCTGCAACAAAGTGCTGCATACATGAAATTAAGAACATTTAAACAAAAGATGAGATGAAATCAGAAAAAACAACCGTCACATCTTTTATACTGAAGTGGGTTGAGCCTAACCAGGGGTTGCTAGGTGAGGGGCTGGACTCAGGTTTGGGGTGGGTTGTGGCTGCGGCTTGTGACGTCACAAACCGTAGGATTTGAAAACGAGATTTATATCCCTGAAAAATAAATCTACTTAGAGTAAATATACCACTGGGTGCATTTCTTTGGCCCTAGGACTGTTTTTTAAAGAAGTAAATACCCAAAGTAGAGTAAAAAAAACATTAAAAAGTGAATTTTGCATCTGTGGTCCCCTTTAAATACCCAGAGGGCGGGGCCTCTGGCGCAACGTTGACGACCTAACCGTAAAGGCGTGAATGTATTCCTTCAGGTAATCGCGCGGGGGCGCAATTCCCATAGCATATGTTGCACCGAGAGAACCAGACTGAAAGGGAAACACATGTTAGGGTTTGAAACTAGAATATGATGCTTCCATCACAAAATAAAATCACTGTATAGCTATTGTTGCCAGGACTTCAACACAAACTTCCCTGCGCCACTCTGTCTCATTTGATGCATCACTATGTGTCTCTTGTAAAGGCAGAACGTCAATGTTTTTATACTTAATGGTTTGGTAAACCAGTGCACGCTTCACAGCCTCGTTAGCTCTGTTGATGTTTAAAGATGTTATTTTAAAAGAATCCATGTTGAGTGAGAGGTTTAAAAGTGGGTACAAAATTAAAATGCTGGTTTTCATCATTTGTTCAGAATTGTTTTCTGACTTTGCTCATTATTTTCGTTAATCTGAAAATTTCTTGGTCAGTGAACCCAGATTCTGTTTTGTGCCTTATGTAATGTCTGGCTGAGTCATAAGTTCTCAGGTTTGGAAAGTGACTTTCAACTCTAACTCCTCTCAGTCCTTTTGCCTGTTTGAGGAAAGACAGTAAAGTTTCCACAGGATAACGGTTCAGTGCAGTCAGCCTGTGACACAGAGTCACTGAAGTCAGAGCACCAGCCCTCACTGTCACTGTCCACTCCTTCATCTCTGCACACATTTTGCTGGCCCGTGCAGCAACTTCCACATTTTTTCTCTTCCCTCGTTTCTTCACCTGGGTTGGGGCCCCCAGCTCGATCTCCTCTACAGCCGCCCCTGCTTCTCCTACAGCTGAAAGGCTTGTTGAACAGTTTCCTCTGAGTAACAATTTGATGGGCTGGATCTTGGATTTTTTAAGTAACAGGACACAGAGAGTAAGGGTGAATAATTGTCTCTCTGTCTCTAAGTCCTCTTCCACCGGGTCACCTCAGGGATGTGTATTGTCACCCCTGCTTTTTATTCTATACACCAATATGTATTGGAGCAGACATGAGAGCAGGTACATTATAAAGTATGCAGATGATTCTGTTATTGTCAGTCTGCTTAAAGGAAATGAAAGTAGCCATGGGCAGGTGACTGATGATTTTGTTCAACAGGGCTTAAAGTGAAAAAAAAATCCTGAGCCTGAAACTTTTTTGTGTTGTTGATAAAATAAAATCGTAACATTTTGCCAACGTTTATTAAAAATGCTCTCTGAAAAGTGCAAATAACTGTTTTTAAACAATTCAG
>JBBPBX010026916.1:0-14453 GCA_038048925.1 Garcialebias charrua
ACTCTGCTCAAAAATGCGACCTGTTTCTTTCATCTTTTAAAACCAAAGTTGACTATCAGATCTCAGCTCCACAACCTCCCTGATCTCAGTGTGCCACCTACCCGTCTGCATTCTGGGTCCTTGAGCAGCTTTGACGAAGTTGTTTATCGTGAAGTGGAAACCATCATCAAGAAAATGAAGCCTTCATCCTGCGCCCTGGATCCCTTCCCCTCATCGCTCATTAAATCCAATCACTCTGCAATAAGCCCATTAATCACACAAATAATAAATAAGTCCCTACAATCTGGTCATGTTCCACTGCCTCTAAAAACTGCCATCATTAGGCCTCTTCTGAAATAATCTAATTTGGATCCAGATGTTCTTTCTAATTACCGCCCAATTTCCCACCTCCCTTTTCTGTCTAAAATACTGGAAAAAGCAGTTGCTGCTCAGCTGCAGATCCACCTACAACAACACTCCCTGTATGAGAAGTTTCAGTCTGGCTTCCGTGCAGCTCACAGTACTGAGACTGCATTGCTGAGAGTTACAAATGATGTCCTCATGGCTGCTGACACTGGTTCTCCCTCCATCCTTGTCCTCCTTGACCTCACTGCAGCTTTCGACACTGTGGACCATAGTATCCTCCTCCACCGTCTTCATGTGGAGGTCGGTCTCTGTGACACTGTCCTGGACTGGTTCAAATCTTTCCTCTCCAATAGGCTGGAATGTGTTAGTCTTGGCAATGCCACTTCCCAGACTGTCTGTGTTTCCTGTGGTGTCCCTCAAGGGTCAGTTCTGGGACCCCTGCTATTTTCTCTTTACATGCTGCCTTTAGGTCAAATTATTAATCAGTACAAGATTTCTTTTCACTGTTATGCCGATGATACACAGCTTTACATCAGGACTGGAGCATCATCATCATCATCATCATTGTCATCTCCATCTTCACTCACTGCCCTCTCTGCCTGCCTGGAGGAAATAAGGGCATGGATGAATCAGAACTTTCTTCACTTAAACTGCTCCAAAACTGAGGCCATACTGATTGGCACCCCTCATCAAGTACAAGCAACAACTATAACAACAATTTCCTTTTCTGGACAAGACATCCCCCTCTCCACCTGTTACAAATCTTGAAATAAAAATAGACTCTCATCTTACATTTGAAAATCACATTAAGCATCTGTTTAAAACTTGCTTCTTCCATCTTCGAAACATCTCCAAACTTCGTCCATCTCTGACTTTTTCTGATGCTGAGAAACTCGTCCATGCTTTTGTCTCCTCCAGACTCGACTACTGCAACTCCCTGTTTATTGGAATCCCCAGCAAAAACCTTCAGAAGCTTCAATATATTTAAAACAGTGCAGCAAGGATTTTATTGAGAGTTCGTAAATTTGAACATATTACACCCATTCTCCATAACCTCCATTGCAGATCAGCTGCTGCTGGTCGTCCCAAAGTCCAACAGGAGGCTGAGAGGTGACCGAGCGTTCTCAGTCGCTGCCCCTAAACTGTGGAACGAGCTGCCTCTGCGTGTCAGACAAACTGACTCACTTCCTGTTTTCAAATCTGCTCTGAAGACACATTTTTTCTCTTTGGCTTTTAACACAGCTTGAAATGTTGGTTTTATGGTTTTTAAGTTTTTCTTTTATAGTTTTTACTGTTTGCTGTTTGATCTGGTAATTCATCACTTTTATGGTATTTGTTGAGTTTATAGTTGTATGCTTGTCTGTGTTGGTGTACAGCACTTTGGCCAACGGTGTTGTTTTAAAGTGCTTTATAAATAAAGTTGTATTGTATTGTATTGTATTATTGGCTTCCTGTCACCTACAGAATTCAGTACAAAATTGCTCTCATTACACACCAATGCTTACATGGAACTTCACCTGACTATCTAAAGGACATTCTTGCACCATATTCATCCACCCGGTCTCTACGATCACAGAACAGTAATCTCCTTCACCTTCCACGAACCAAATTAAGGGCCATGGGAGACCGGGCATTCTGTGTGGCTGCCCCCCGCCTCTGTCAAAAGTCAAAGTCAAAGTCAACTTTATTGTCAAAACTGCAATATGTACAGGACATACACAGGATTGAAATTGCGTTTCTCTCAGTCCCTCGGTGCAACAGTAACCATCTAAACACTAAACACTAAAACATTTAATAAACATAAGCATAAAATAGTAAAAGTGTAACACTGTCCTGAGTTTTTTCATAGTAGTATAAAAGTATGAAAATTTACACCAACACTGAAACACCAAACACCCCTAAAACACCAAACACCCAATGAACATAAGCATAAAATGAAATAATAAAAGTGTAATACTGTCCTGAGTTTTTTCATAGTAGTATAAAAAGTATATCTATAAAATAAACTGAAGGTTCTAGCATTGACATTTGCAAAGAGTGGCACAGCAGCATATAAGTTAATGTACACAGTATATGTATGAGGTAGTTGATGTTGGTATAGAGGCAAAGTGGCATATGCAGTGAGGCACATAAGGCACATTTGGCATCCTTAGATAAGGCTAGTCAGAGAATACTGTATATGTATCTGCAGTAGTGTAGATATAAAAGTAGTGTAAATGTAAACAGTAGTAATAAATGTAAACAGTAGTAATAAATGTAAACCGTATTAATAAATGTAAACAGTAGTAATAAATGTAAACAGTAGTAATAAATGTAAACAGTAGTAATAAATGTAAACCGTATTAATAAATGTAAACAGTGAATGTAAACAGTAGTATGACTATAGGCAGTAATGTAATACAAACATTAGTGCAAATATGAGAAGTAGTGCAAACTGAATGAGCACATGACCGAGAGTTTAGTGAATAACCCGTTTGATGACACAGAGTCCAGTGTTAAAATCTTTGTGTTGTGTGGTAATGTGTGAGAAAGTTTTTTGTGTTAAGGCAGTTCAAATGGGAGGGGAGGCAGAGCAGGCAGAGTGTTTAGCATTCTGACTGCCTGATGGACAGAGCTGTAAACTGGAACTCCCTCCCTGAATATCTGAGAGCTCCACAATCACTGGTTGACTTTAAAAAAGGCTTAAAGACCTTTCTTTTTAAAGAGGACCAAAGATTCAAAATTCACTTTTAAATGGTTTTTTTTTTAACTCTACTTTGGGTATTTACTTCTTAAAAAAACAGTCCTAGGGCCAAAAAAATGCACCCAGTGGTTTATTTACTCTAAGTAGATTTATTTTTCAGGGATATAAATGTCTCCTTTTCAAATCCTGCGGCTTGTGACGCCACAAGCTGCAGCCACAACCCACCCCAAACCTGAGTCCAGCCCCTCACCTAACAACCCCTAGTGATGCTCCACCCACTTCAGTATAAAAGATGTGACGGTTGTTTTTCCTGAGTTCATGTCAGCACAATGGCTACTAGAGTTCGATGTTTCGTTATTGTTAAAATGCAGTACTGCTAATAACTAATTATCTATCAACGAAAAAACTTATTTACGGGCTCTTAAATTAACCGGACGACTGCTCACGGACCATATCCGGTCCGCGCCGGATGTGGTCCGTGAAAAAAGCGGTCCCCGCTAGAGAGAGTGTGTATAGCAGTTAGCAGCCAGTGTGTTACTCTGCAGCCTTATTGCTTGTTTTCAAAGAGTCAGACGAAGAGTTTTTAACATGGAGGGTGAACTTATGGATGTTTCTCAGCGGCCTACGCGACGCGTCAGCGCCTCATTTGCCCTGCCCAAAATGGCGTCTGCCTCTGGGTCTGACTCAGGGTCCCCTTTGGAGGGCGGAGTTAATGTAAACAGATTTTTGAAGGGCGTGGCCTTATCATAAACAGCCTGTTCAGAACGGAAGTCAGAAAAGGCACAACTAGAAAGGGGATATTTTATTATCTAAGAATTATTTTGTGCATTAAATTGAATGAACATGCGGTCTGGATAGCCCACAGACATACCATAAAAATTTATAAAACCAATATTTGGTCTCCTTTAAGCAAGCCTACTCTGCCTCCACATGATTTTATCTCTGATTTTAGTTGATATTATCTGAGATTTTTGTTAATAAAAAGTGCGTTACAAATTAAATTCATTATTATTATTATTATTAATCTGTATTAATGGCAGAAGGTAGGAAGTTATTGTCTGTATTAATGGCAGCAGACAGGAAGTTATAATCTGTATTAATGGCAGCAGACAGGAAGTTATAATCTGTATTAATGGCAGCAGACAGGAAGTTATTGTCTGTATTAATGGCAGCAGACAGGAAGTTATTGTCTGTATTAATGGCAGCAGACAGGAAGTTATTGTCTGTATTAATGGCAGCAGACAGGAAGTTATTGTCTGTATTAATGGCAGCAGACAGGAAGTTATTGTCTGTATTAATGGCAGCAGACAGGAAGTTATTGTCTGTATTAATGGCAGCAGACAGGAAGTTATTGTCTGTATTAATGGCAGCAGACAGGAAGTTATTGTCTGTATTAATGGCAGCAGACAGGAAGTTATTGTCTGTATTAATGGCAGCAGACAGGAAGTTATTGTCTGTATTAATGGCAGCAGACAGGAAGTTATTGTCTGTATTAATGGCAGCAGACAGGACGTTATTGTCTGTATTAATGGCAGCAGACAGGAAGTTATTGTCTGTATTAATGGCAGCAGACAGGACGTTATTGTCTGTATTAATGGCAGCAGACAGGAAGTTATTGTCTGTATTAATGGCAGCAGACAGGAAGTTATTGTCTGTATTAATGGCAGCAGACAGGAAGTTATTGTCTGTATTAATGGCAGCAGACAGGAAGTTATTGTCTGTATTAATGGCAGCAGACAGGACGTTATTGTCTGTATTAATGGCAGCAGACAGGAAGTTATTGTCTGTATTAATGGCAGCAGACAGGACGTTATGATCTGTATTAATGGCAGCAGACAGGAAGTTATTGTCTGTATTAATGGCAGCAGACAGGACGTTATTGTCTGTATTAATGGCAGCAGACAGGAAGTTATTGTCTGTATTAATGGCAGCAGACAGGAAGTTATTGTCTGTATTAATGGCAGCAGACAGGAAGTTATTGTCTGTATTAATGGCAGCAGACAGGAAGTTATTGTCTGTATTAATGGCAGCAGACAGGACGTTATTGTCTGTATTAATGGCAGCAGACAGGAAGTTATTGTCTGTATTAATGGCAGCAGACAGGACGTTATTGTCTGTATTAATGGCAGCAGACAGGAAGTTATTGTCTGTATTAATGGCAGCAGACAGGAAGTTATTGTCTGTATTAATGGCAGCAGACAGGAAGTTATTGTCTGTATTAATGGCAGCAGACAGGAAGTTATTGTCTGTATTAATGGCAGCAGACAGGAAGTTATTGTCTGTATTAATGGCAGCAGACAGGAAGTTATTGTCTGTATTAATGGCAGCAGACAGGAAGTTATTGTCTGTATTAATGGCAGCAGACAGGAAGTTATTGTCTGTATTAATGGCAGCAGACAGGAAGTTATTGTCTGTATTAATGGCAGCAGACAGGAAGTTATTGTCTGTATTAATGGCAGCAGACAGGAAGTTATTGTCTGTATTAATGGCAGCAGACAGGAAGTTATTATCTGTATTAATGGCAGCAGACAGGAAGTTATTGTCTGTATTAATGGCAGCAGACAGGAAGTTATTGTCTGTATTAATGGCAGCAGACAGGAAGTTATTGTCTGTATTAATGGCAGCAGACAGGAAGTTATTGTCTGTATTAATGGCAGCAGACAGGAAGTTATTGTCTGTATTAATGGCAGCAGACAGGAAGTTATTGTCTGTATTAATGGCAGCAGACAGGAAGTTATTGTCTGTATTAATGGCAGCAGACAGGAAGTTATTGTCTGTATTAATGGCAGCAGACAGGAAGTTATTGTCTGTATTAATGGCAGCAGACAGGAAGTTATTGTCTGTATTAATGGCAGCAGACAGGAAGTTATTGTCTGTATTAATGGCAGCAGACAGGAAGTTATTGTCTGTATTAATGGCAGCAGACAGGAAGTTATTGTCTGTATTAATGGCAGCAGACAGGAAGTTATTGTCTGTATTAATGGCAGCAGACAGGAAGTTATTGTCTGTATTAATGGCAGCAGACAGGAAGTTATTGTCTGTATTAATGGCAGCAGACAGGAAGTTATTGTCTGTATTAATGGCAGCAGACAGGAAGTTATTGTCTGTATTAATGGCAGCAGACAGGAAGTTATTGTCTGTATTAATGGCAGCAGACAGGAAGTTATTGTCTGTATTAATGGCAGCAGACAGGAAGTTATTGTCTGTATTAATGGCAGCAGACAGGAAGTTATTGTCTGTATTAATGGCAGCAGACAGGAAGTTATTGTCTGTATTAATGGCAGCAGACAGGAAGTTATTGTCTGTATTAATGGCAGCAGACAGGAAGTTATTGTCTGTATTAATGGCAGCAGACAGGAAGTTATTGTCTGTATTAATGGCAGCAGACAGGAAGTTATTGTCTGTATTAATGGCAGCAGACAGGAAGTTATTGTCTGTATTAATGGCAGCAGACAGGAAGTTATTGTCTGTATTAATGGCAGCAGACAGGAAGTTATTGTCTGTATTAATGGCAGCAGACAGGAAGTTATTGTCTGTATTAATGGCAGCAGACAGGAAGTTATTGTCTGTATTAATGGCAGCAGACAGGAAGTTATTGTCTGTATTAATGGCAGCAGACAGGAAGTTATTGTCTGTATTAATGGCAGCAGACAGGAAGTTATTGTCTGTATTAATGGCAGCAGACAGGAAGTTATTGTCTGTATTAATGGCAGCAGACAGGAAGTTATTGTCTGTATTAATGGCAGCAGACAGGAAGTTATTGTCTGTATTAATGGCAGCAGACAGGAAGTTATTGTCTGTATTAATGGCAGCAGACAGGAAGTTATTGTCTGTATTAATGGCAGCAGACAGGAAGTTATTGTCTGTATTAATGGCAGCAGACAGGAAGTTATTGTCTGTATTAATGGCAGCAGACAGGAAGTTATTGTCTGTATTAATGGCAGCAGACAGGAAGTTATTGTCTGTATTAATGGCAGCAGACAGGAAGTTATTGTCTGTATTAATGGCAGCAGACAGGAAGTTATTGTCTGTATTAATGGCAGCAGACAGGAAGTTATTATCTGTATTAATGGCAGCAGACAGGAAGTTATTGTCTGTATTAATGGCAGCAGACAGGAAGTTATTGTCTGTATTAATGGCAGCAGACAGGAAGTTATTGTCTGTATTAATGGCAGCAGACAGGAAGTTATTGTCTGTATTAATGGCAGCAGACAGGAAGTTATTGTCTGTATTAATGGCAGCAGACAGGAAGTTATTGTCTGTATTAATGGCAGCAGACAGGAAGTTATTGTCTGTATTAATGGCAGCAGACAGGAAGTTATTGTCTGTATTAATGGCAGCAGACAGGAAGTTATTGTCTGTATTAATGGCAGCAGACAGGAAGTTATTATCTGTATTAATGGCAGCAGACAGGAAGTTATTGTCTGTATTAATGGCAGCAGACAGGAAGTTATTGTCTGTATTAATGGCAGCAGACAGGAAGTTATTGTCTGTATTAATGGCAGCAGACAGGAAGTTATTGTCTGTATTAATGGCAGCAGACAGGAAGTTATTGTCTGTATTAATGGCAGCAGACAGGAAGTTATTGTCTGTATTAATGGCAGCAGACAGGAAGTTATTGTCTGTATTAATGGCAGCAGACAGGAAGTTATAATCTGTATTAATGGCAGCAGACAGGAAGTTATTGTCTGTATTAATGGCAGCAGACAGGAAGTTATTGTCTGTATTAATGGCAGCAGACAGGAAGTTATTGTCTGTATTAATGGCAGCAGACAGGAAGTTATTGTCTGTATTAATGGCAGCAGACAGGAAGTTATTGTCTGTATTAATGGCAGCAGACAGGAAGTTATTGTCTGTATTAATGGCAGCAGACAGGAAGTTATTGTCTGTATTAATGGCAGCAGACAGGAAGTTATTGTCTGTATTAATGGCAGCAGACAGGAAGTTATTGTCTGTATTAATGGCAGCAGACAGGAAGTTATTGTCTGTATTAATGGCAGCAGACAGGAAGTTATTGTCTGTATTAATGGCAGCAGACAGGAAGTTATTGTCTGTATTAATGGCAGCAGACAGGAAGTTATTGTCTGTATTAATGGCAGCAGACAGGAAGTTATTGTCTGTATTGATGGCAGCAGACAGGAAGTTATTGTCTGTATTAATGGCAGCAGACAGGAAGTTATTGTCTGTATTAATGGCAGCAGACAGGAAGTTATTGTCTGTATTAATGGCAGCAGACAGGAAGTTATAATCTGTATTAATGGCAGCAGACAGGAAGTTATTGTCTGTATTAATGGCAGCAGACAGGAAGTTATTGTCTGTATTAATGGCAGCAGACAGGAAGTTATTGTCTGTATTAATGGCAGCAGACAGGAAGTTATTGTCTGTATTAATGGCAGCAGACAGGAAGTTATTGTCTGTATTAATGGCAGCAGACAGGAAGTTATTGTCTGTATTAATGGCAGCAGACAGGAAGTTATTGTCTGTATTAATGGCAGCAGACAGGAAGTTATTGTCTGTATTAATGGCAGCAGACAGGAAGTTATTGTCTGTATTAATGGCAGCAGACAGGAAGTTATTGTCTGTATTAATGGCAGCAGACAGGAAGTTATTGTCTGTATTAATGGCAGCAGACAGGAAGTTATTGTCTGTATTAATGGCAGCAGACAGGAAGTTATTGTCTGTATTAATGGCAGCAGACAGGAAGTTATGATCTGTATTAATGGCAGCAGACAGGAAGTTATTGTCTGTATTAATGGCAGCAGACAGGAAGTTATTTCTGTATTAATGGCAGCAGACAGGAAGTTATTGTCTGTATTAATGGCAGCAGACAGGAAGTTATTGTCTGTATTAATGGCAGCAGACAGGAAGTTATTGTCTGTATTAATGGCAGCAGACAGGAAGTTATTGTCTGTATTAATGGCAGCAGACAGGAAGTTATTGTCTGTATTAATGGCAGCAGACAGGAAGTTATTGTCTGTATTAATGGCAGCAGACAGGAAGTTATTGTCTGTATTAATGGCAGCAGACAGGAAGTTATTGTCTGTATTAATGGCAGCAGACAGGAAGTTATTGTCTGTATTAATGGCAGCAGACAGGAAGTTATTGTCTGTATTAATGGCAGCAGACAGGAAGTTATTGTCTGTATTAATGGCAGCAGACAGGACGTTATGATCTGTATTAATGGCAGCAGACAGGAAGTTATTGTCTGTATTAATGGCAGCAGACAGGAAGTTATTGTCTGTATTAATGGCAGCAGACAGGAAGTTATGATCTGTATTAATGGCAGCAGACAGGAAGTTATTGTCTGTATTAATGGCAGCAGACAGGAAGTTATAATCTGTATTAATGGCAGCAGACAGGAAGTTATTGTCTGTATTAATGGCAACCTTGCCTTTATTTGGAAGAGCTGGAGCATTTCAGGGATGTTCAGTCAATGGACATGCTTCTGCTGGACCCCTGCGTGTTTATGATTGGACGATAACTAAATGAATCGCACCGGGATTAAAATATTGTGAAATTATCTTTTGATATAAAGTCAAGGTGTTCGTGGTTCTGATAGCAGTTCTTTGGTACCTGAGAAAGAGTGCTGGTGAGCTCCGTCTTCTCCTGAGACCTCTCCTTTGCTAATCGTGCTGCTTCCTTAAACTCAGCAAATTTATCTGCAAACTGAAACCAGAGTAGATTACTCCAGTTAAAATTATTACTTAAAACAAATAACAGGATGTGAGGTTTTTCTCACCTTGGCCAGGTGACTCTCTGAGGAGAAGCCGAGGCCGTAGACGGTGTTGGCCCGGCTATCGGCCCATTGACCAAACTTCTGGGAGGTCTTGGTGAACGTCATGTTGGGGGTGATGGTGCTGTTTATGATGGCCTGCAGAGGATCAAGCCAGACAACACCTGCAGTTCAACGAGTCTGACAGACAACTTTCTAAGAATAAATCTACAATAACACATTACAGTATATGAGAAGAGCTGGACTCAAAGAATTGTTCAAATTATGTTTAAAACCAAATCATTTCATTTATTTATTTCTATAACACTTTACACAACCATGGTGATGGTGACCAAACAGTGTTTAAAATGACCAGCTATTTTATCAATATATGTTATTTTGACAGTATTTGATATAAATTTATTTATATTTATTTATATCAAATACTATCAAAATAACATATACTGTATTGATAAAATAGCTGATCATCAGGGTGTGTGTGTGTGTGTGTGTTTGTTTTGCGTTCATGTAGTCAAATATTAACATTTATGTAAATGTATTTTATATATATATATATATATATACAGGTAGTCCCCGATTTACGAGCGCTCTGATCTACGAGGTTCCAGACTTACGAGCTGGCGAATTATTGGAAAAAACGCAAAAAATACTGAGTTTTCCTGTGTTTTTTCACCACAGTTCGTTAGCTAAACATGTGGACACACGTTTCCGATCATTTTTATGCAGTTTTAAGCAGTTTTTCGATGAAAAACGAGTGTTTGTAGTCGCGCTAGCAAAACCGTTCCAATTTACGAGCGAATTTCCGGACTTACGAGAAGCGTGGCGGCCGTTCCAAATTACGAGATTTCCGGTTTACGAGCGCCTCGTTGTAACGGATCTCGCTCGTAAATCGGGGACTACCTGTATATATATATATATATATATATATATATATATATATATATATATATATATATAACAAAGCCAAATTTCTTTTTAAATGTAATGATTGACGTATAAACTACTGTTTTTATATTTATTCATATACAGTATAGTGAACAACCATGCAATGTACAACAGAATGAAGGGTGTTTTTCAGAACGTATGTTTGAATAAACTTCTAAAATAAACCAGATAATTTAAAAAGGACTCATGTTTTTAGACTATAAATTAATGTTGAATGATTATTAGATAAATTAATACTGTATTACCGTTTCAGTGCTCTGTAAAAGAGTTATCACGATAGCTTTGCTGACACCTGCTGCTCACTTCATGAATGTGAAACCTCTCGTTAAAAAAGCTGCAACAGGCACAAAATAAAACACTGCTGTTTCTTGTTGATCACTAAAATAACTTCTGCTTCACGAACTGAAGACAAATCGATAAAATATCAACTTTTAAATTGCTAAATTTGTCTGATAAGTCTGCATTCTCTGCAATTGTTTCTCAATGCGCGTTGGAGCAGAGATCTGGATCTGACGTCACAGTCACGTGACCGGAAAAACCCGGATTTACCGTGTAAAAAAACAGCGCTAATAGACCTTTTACCAGTTGACGTCATCACGCAAAGCTCGCCTGAAACGAGCGTTCTGATTGGACGGCAAAAAGCCCTAACCGGATGCAGGGGCTCGGGAAGGGGCCGAGGAGCTTCGTAATGATAGAGAGTTGTAATTTAGAAGCTTGTTTTCTTAAAATATTGAACAACCACTGGTCAAAATGCCTGAACATTGTGCCGCGGATACTAGAGGAGGTGACTGTGTTCGCTGATGGAAAATGGGGAACTCCTTCAGGCTTTTTGCGAATGTCCAGCAGGGTGAGTAGTTGTGTGTCGTTGTCAACAATCTGTATTATCCAAGCGTCAGAAATAAATGTTTTAAATTTCTCACACCAATACTTCTGATATTTAGACTGGTTTGGTTATTGTTACAGGTTTAACATCTTCTGTTAGCTGCTATAACTAGCACCATGTCTTCATAAGAGCTGTCAGTGTTAGCACAGTATGTAAACAAAAACATGACGTTTGAGTCACACAAATGTTTGTAGCATCTTTATTTCTTATTTGATTTCTGTAAACTATGTCTTAAATACAACCTGAGACAATTGGTGATGTTGTGATGTGAAAAATAATAACTATCCCAGGAGATACATTTATTAGCTTTCCTGGGAAAATTTAATTATCTTTGAGAACGTATTTACTTTTGACACACTGTTTATACAGCTTACACTTTATTAGACGTAAAATGTGTGAAAATCCTATATGCATGTGAATTCCATAATGACACACACAATATGGTTATATATTGTGTTTGTTTTTGCAGACAAGGAGGTGGCTGCAACCATGCTGGAAATACATTCTAAACCAACCTGCACCCAGTTGTACATGGAAGGGACCAGCCCCAAAACGAACTGCACCTGCTACTTGGAGCTGCAAGTTTTAAAGTGAGTTTAATCAGTGTTCCTGAAGAAATTTCATATCACGCTTATAACACAAATACCCAGAAAGGTGACTTTCAGTCAAACTTCACCAACAACTGGAATAATACAATATCACTTATTTTGTCTTATTCCAGTCAAAAAACTATTCAACATTTTACAATTGTAGTTTATTTTATTGTGTTAATTATTGTTGTTTTTTAGTGGCACTAGATAAGAAATAAATGCAATGACATATGCACGGTTTTAAATGTTTTCTACAATTGTAAGATCTGGAATAGTTCTTGGACATTTTTTAAAAAACACTTCTACAAACAGATTTGCTAATATGTGTTAGATATAAACCACATTTTTCATGTTGGTGTCATTATAGGCATGACATCGGCATCCAGAAGTTTTCCAGGAGAACGCTGAACAGCCTGCGTTTTGAACCCACGACATCCTGATGAGCCCATCACTGCTGGCTGGTCTTCACAAGGACATTTTGAGCGTGGAGCCATTGTTGCCTTTTGCAGGTTGTAGTCGTAAACTTTAAAAACCACTAACACTTATCTGTATGTTTCTTTAATTCCTTTATTTTATCTAGAATTTAAAACTTCATGTTTTTTTCTTTTGAGATATGCTCAAAGCCCCTGGATGTGGTTTCTCGATCCAGACCCTCCGGCAGATGAAGTAGCTGACGACCGCGGGCCCTGTCCAGTCTCCACGCATCAGAGAGACCTGCCAGAAGTTCAAAACATCTTTAAATGTCTCACAAGCACACATATTATTTATATAAGTCACAAACAGAAACAACACATACCAGAAGATGTGTTTGTGTTTGTCATTTCACTTGTCAAGGACAGCAGCCTAGGACAGACAGTAACCTGCTAATATTTTTTTTAATGATGCCTTCTCTGACAACTTGGAGACTTTAGACAGTGTAATGTTTATGTTTTTTTTTTTAATGTGACTAAAACAGCATTTGTATATTAACAGATTAAAAAATGTAACTAAACAAAAGTTCCACTTCACTAAAAGTCAAATTAGAGCACAGTTGCTTTATTTTTAAAGGAATGTTTTCGAAGATGCAGTGCTGTTAGACCTCAAATAATGTTAATAAAACATGTTTGTCTTGTGGAAACTATACTGTATATTTTTTCAACGCAGAAAGACTTCAAATGATAACAGCTAACAGTGCAGTGGTCTGTTAATTTTTACAGGGCTGAATGTTTGACATTTTACTCACCTGTTCTTCAGTGGGGTTGAAGGAAGAATCTCTTTGCATGTCGCAGGTTGAAACTTCAACACAGCCAGTGGACCGAGGTACAGCCAGGTCTCGTAGAACTAGCTAGCTGCTGCTAGCTTAGCAGCTGTCCAGTAGCATGTTGTTCAGCTGCGGGAGGTTGTTCTCTGTTTTGTCTGTTTCCCATACCCAAGATGTAATGTTGGAACGTAATCCACGGAGCTTGGATCATTAATGTCCATGCCAGATAATAAATGCTGATTACACACGTTGCTGCTTTGTGTCGGGGTGAAGTCCTGCCGGCGAAGAGCTCATCTTCCTCCACATCTTCCTTCTTTTAGTCGCTTTACTCGACTTTCCTAGAGGGACTTGGTAAAACGAACAAGTCTCACCTTCTTCTTTTACTCGTTTACGTTGCCTGGAACAATTATAAACACAATAAAAGTCATATTTCCCCAGCGCGACCGTTGCCAGTAATGACAACACTCCAGTTGCGTGCCCGTGCTTCCGGTTGTCTCTCGAAAAATGCGAGTGCGCATGCGCGATGACGTCAACTGGTAAAAGGTCTATTTTAAACTATTTTTGAGAGGAATTTTCATTCATTTAACATTGTTTTAGCAAAAATGATCATAGTTCAATCTTAAAATATATATATGTTGTGCCATTTTATGGAAAGTTCAAAGATGATGTCAGGGGAGCTTTAAACATTATTTTATTCATCATTTTAATTAATTTACAAATTGAGCAGTATTGGAGAAGAAAATGAAGATGCAGCTTGGATGACTTATTTTAAATTTTATTTATGAGTCAAAACATGCGGCTTTATTTTGAAAATGAAAAGCATTTCTATTAGTCCATTTTAATTTGAAAATTGAGACACATTCACTTCCATAAAAGTTGAACTAAAGGCTGTAACTCTTCTTTAACCTTGTTTGAGGGAAATATTCCTGAGAGCCAATCATTTTGTAGAGGACCGGGGGACCGGTGGAGAGGACCGGGGGACCGGGGGAGAGGACCGGGGGACCAGTGGAGAGGACCGGGGGAGAGGACCGGGG
>JBBPBX010026916.1:14654-37711 GCA_038048925.1 Garcialebias charrua
GAGAGGACCGGGGGACCGGGGGAGAGGACCGGGGGACCGGGGGACCGGGGGAGAGGACCGGGGGACCGGCGGCGCTCCATCTAGCTCGCTCTGGATTTAGTCGTTGGCCACCAAGCACAGAAAACATCTGCACTTCAGCATCAGACCATGGTCAAAAAAGGCGTTCAATACAGAACAACTGGACTTTATTTGTAACAAACAAGACGTTTCGCTTCTCATCCGAAAAGCTTTATCAATTAGTGAGGAGACGGTGAGGGGGAGCAGTTATAACTGCTGTTACAAATAAAGTCCAGTTGTTTCTGTACTGAATGCCTTTTTTGATTTTATCATGTCCTGGACGACTGAGAATCTTCACCAGCATCAGACCATGGTGTTGACATTATTGTTTTTAGAATCTCCAGCTGCTCCTCAAGTTCCAGTTGTTGCAAATGGTGGATCGGTTTGTTGTGAAAGTTTCTCAAACAACCAGTGACTCCGCCCCCTGACCAATCAGTGTTCTGACCTCACTTTTTAAGGCCAGCTCAGTACGCCTGGAACTGGAGTGAAGTAGTTCCTGAACAAGGGTCTGGTTCCATGAATCATCTAGTGGAAAAGCCTTGGAAACATCAGAACCAAGTCGAACAGATGAAAGAGTCTGTTGGAGCTCACAATCCATGTTAGTGATGACTCTCACCTACTACTACACCAAACTGTACATCAACATCTGAACAAATAACTGAGTTAAAGTCATGTTTGTGTTGGCTAACATCAAAGACAGCACGCCGGCGCAGTGGTTAGCACTGTTGGCTCACAGCAAGAAGGTCTTGGGTTCAATCCCTGGTTAGACCTGGGGTCTTTCTGGGTAGAGTTTGCACGTTTTTCTCGTTCTTGCATGAGTTTTCTCCGGGTACTCCGGTTTCCTCCCACAGACTAAAAACATGCATGTTAGTCTGCCTTCAGGTCTCACTTGAAACAGGGATCTGTGATCTTAGTGGGATTTGCCCGATTAAATAAAGGTTAATAAATAATGACCTGCAGCAGCCATCTTCAATCAGACTGCACGAGTCGTAAAGCTGACTTCCTCAGTGTGTCACTGAAACCCATCCAGTAGCTCACGAGATATTTTGCTAACAAACACAAACACAACCACATGGGTTCTGTTCTTGCACTCACCTTGGAGCCGTCCAGACTGATGATCCGATACACGTTCCTGGTGCTGTCAAAGAAGTAGGACACGGTGACGGCGTGCTTACTCGTGGGAACCCAGTTCTTCTTGGAGCTTGGGTCGATCTGGAAGACGTGGGCCCGAGAACTGAAGATGGGTTGCTCACTGCAAACAGGAACAAATGATGAGAAGGAAAAAACCTGCACTCAGCTCGGACATTGACATGAAGGACTGGAAGCTGAGCAAGTTGTCCTTCACACAGAAATGTGATCAATATAATCCAGTTTGCAACGGCTAATACTTTGAGTGAGGTCACTCGTTGTAGTGATTGATCGATTGATATATGGCTCCCCGATGAGATCCATCCCTCCATCCATTGATCCTCTTATTCTGAAGTCAGGTCTTGGGGGCAGCATGTTGAGCAGGAGGTCCAGACATCTCTTCCAGATGTTCTGGCAGGACTCCAAGGTGTTTCACAGGCCAACGCAGAGTCGTAGTCTCTCCAGCGGGTCAAGTTTGACCACCCTTAGGTGAGATCTCACACTCAGTATTTGTTAAACAAAACTCTCAGCTACTACCATGCTATTGTGTTATTTATAAGACTGAGTTTGTTGTGGCTCCTCAGACTGATGAAGTCTTTTGGATGGAAGACGAAACGTTTCAACACAAAGAAACAATCCAGAGGACCTGACTGAACTTCATTAGATTTTTTAACCTGGATTATTGCGCATGAATCAAGAAGTCTGGTTAGGATGCCTCCTGGACGCCTCCCTGGTGAGGTGTTCCGGGCATGTCCCACCGGGAGGAGACCCAGAGGAAGACCCAGGATACGCTGGAGGGACTATGTTTCTCGGCTGGCCTGGGAACGCCTTGGGATTCCCCCAGAGGAGCTGCTCCAAGTGGCTGGGGAGAGGGAAGTCTGGGCCTCCCTACTTAGGCTGCTACCCCCGCGACCCGACCCCGGATAAGCGGAAGAAGATGGATGGATGGATGGATGGAATCAAGAAGTTTTAAAATACATTTTGTGTATTCAGTCAGCTCTTAATGGTATGGCTCTCAGCGTTCAAATGTTCAACAACTCCTGATTTTTTAGTAAGAATGTGCTTTGAACTGAAACAGGCTCAGAGCTATTGGACTACAGTTTGATGTTGTTTACAGCTCTGCATTTTCAAAGTCAAAGTCAAAGTCAACTTTATTGTCAGAACTGCAATATGTACAGGACATACACAGGACCGAAATTGCGTTTCTCTCAGTCCCTCGGTGCAACAGTAACCATCTAAACACTAAACACTAAAACATTTAATAAACATAAGCATAAAATAGTAAAAGTGTAACACTGTCCTGAGTTTTTTCATAATAGTATAAAAGTATGAAAATTTACACCAACACTGAAACACCAAACACCCAATGAACATAAGCATAAAATGAAATAATAAAAGTGTAATACTGTCCTGAGTTTTTGCATAGTAGTATAAAAAGTATAAAAAGTATATCTATAAAATAAACTGAAGGTTCTAGCATTGACATTTGCAAAGAGTGGCACAGCAGCATATAAGTTAATGTACACAGTATATGTATGAGGTAGTTGATGTTGGTATAGAGGCAAAGTGGCATATGCAGTGAGGCACATAAGGCATGGCCTTAGATAAGGCTAGTCAGAGAATGCTGTATATGTATCTGCAGTAGTGTAGATAAAAGTAGTGTAAATGTAAACAGTAGTAATAAATGTAAACAGTAGTAATAAATGTAAACAGTATTAATAAATGTAAACAGTGAATGTAAACAGTAGTATGACTATAGGCAGTAATGTAATACAAACATTAGTGCAAATATGAGAAGTAGTGCAAACTGAATGAGCACATGACCGAGAGTTTAGTGAATAACCCGTTTGATGACACAGAGTCCAGTGTTAAAATCTTTGTGTTGTGTGGTAATGTGTGAGAAAGTTTTTTGTGTTAAGGCAGTTCAAATGGGAGGGGAGGCAGAGCAGGCAGAGTGTTTAGCATCCTGACTGCCTGATGAACAGAGCTGTCTCTCAGTCTGCTGGTTCGAGCCTGGAGACTCCTCAGTCTCCTCCCTGATGGCAGCAGTCTGAAGCAGCTGTGTAGTGGGTGTGTGGGATCACCTGCCATGCAGTGGGCTTTCCGAGTGAGGCGTTTGCTGTGTAAGTCCTGCAGTGAGGGCAAGGAGGTGCCGACGATCTTCTCAGCTGCTCTCACAATGCGCTGGAGGCTCTTGCGGCATGATGCAGTACATGCACCAAACCACACAGTGATGCAGCTGGTCAGGACACTTTCTATGGCACCCCTGTAGAAGGTGCACATGATGGGGGTTGAAGCTCCAGCCCTTTTCAGCTTGCGGAGAAAGTAGAGGCGCTGGTGAGCCTTCTTGGCCAGTGCTGCAGTGTTCCTGCTCCAGGACAGGTCCTTTGAGACGTGCACTCCCAGGAACTTGGTGCTGTCCACTCTCTCCACTGCGGTGCTGTTGATGGTCAGAGGGGCATGTTGTGCATCCCTCTTCCTGAAGTCCACAACAATCTCCTTTGTCTTCTCCACGTTGAGAGTGAGATTGTTGTGTCCGCACCACAAGGCCAGGCGGCTCACCTCGTTCCTGTAGTCCGTCTCATCGTTGTTGCTGATGAGACCTACCACTGTTGTGTCATCCGCAAACTTGATGAAGTGGTTGGAGCTGTACGATGGTGTGCAGTCGTGTGTTAGCAGGGTGAATAGAAGGGGGCTCAGCACACATCCTTGTGGGGCCCCTGTGTTCAATGTGATGGTGCTAGATGTGTTACTCCCGATCCGTACTGTCTGTGGTCTCCCGGTCAGGAAGTCTAGCAGCCAGTTACACATTGAGGTGTTCAGCCCCAGACTGTCCAGTTTATGGATGAGCTGTTGGGGGATGATGGTGTTGAATGCCGAGCTGAAGTCGATGAACAGCATTCTAACATAAGAGTCCTTCGTGTCCAGATGTGTGAGAGCTGTGTGGAGGGCAGAGGAGATGGCATCGTCGGTTGAGCGATTAGGTCGGTATGCAAATTGGAAGGGATCCAGGGAGGCAGGGAGGACAGATGTGATGCTTTTCATGACTAGCCGTTCAAAGCACTTTTGTTATTTTGTTATTTTCTATTTGTTCACGATGATGTTACAACCAGGCCCAGGAACAGGAGCTGCTACAGCAGCAACACAGTCAAATGGCCCCAAAAAGAGATCCCTCGGCAGAGGACATGGAAGATATCAAGAAATCCCTGGACGTTCTGGGTGAAGAAGTCTCAACCATCAGGTTACGACAAAGAAATATCCTGGATGTGGTGGAGGAGGTAAAAGTTCTACAATTACAGAACATACAGAAGTGGCCTGTCACAATAACAAATTCTACTGGGCCATTAAGTGTCTCAGAAATTATTGTGATATTGAAAAGCACTGTTCGAGTTACGCAGAGTTTACACCAGAAAATACGGCACAGAAACTCACCGGAGGACAGCAGAAATTTACAGGAGGTTTACAAGGGGGGAGTAGCAGAGCCATATATAGAGAGAGTTGCGACACGCTTTGAACTCGCCAACAGGCGGTCACGTGGTTCATGTAGCTCTCATTCGTTCCAAACAGCTCGTCGCTGTCAGTCAGTTTGAGCAGCTACTGGCGCAACAGAACACAAAAAAACGAGTTTTCTTACTTTGTCCAGCGTTTTTCAGTAATTATTGAGCAGTAACAAACTGATTACAGTACTTCACTGACTATGCGTTTTTTAAAAGCATTTTTAGTTAGTTCATTTAGGCTTAGTTGGATTACCCCCCAGACCACTAGAGGGCAATGGTGTAAAAGGAATAAGCTAGTACTGAATGAGCTAAATCATAACAGGTGACAAAATAAGTGTTAATTGTGCAAAAATAAATTACCAAACAATTTTATATAAAATATGTCAAATGTAAAACAAGCTTTAATAAAGTACTTTACTATTTACACGGTATATCATATCATCATAACAACACAAACTGAGTGATGTAAGTTTAATCTGCACAAACATTTTCAACCAGGGCTCAAAATGTTTAACTGTCAAAGAAATGTGCAAGTAAATAAACTTATATCACTGTACAGGCACATTTTGAGAGAGGGCACTTCACAAAGACACAGTCAGGCCGTGTGAGACTGAAGGAGGTTCCAACCATTTGTGTTCATCGCCCAGAACCAAATGAGAAGTCCAGCAGAACTTCCACTGACCAGTGATCACACATATTGTTCTGAAGTTCCTGGTTTTAGTTTTCTACATTCACCTTATAATCTTGCTGTTTTTGCCATCTATAACTGTCTATTGTTGTCACTGTTGTCATCATTCTTTGTTTATAACCAGCTCTCTCTTATAAATGAGTCCTCAAGGCTCAATGGGATTAACCTGTATAAATAAAGGTTGAATGAATAAAGTAAACTTTGGTATGATGAAAGGTTTTAAATAATACACGTCATATTTTTATTGAACAATAATCTTCATGCTAACAGTGCCATTGTAATTTCAGAGATTGAGGAGAAATAGAAGTGATGTGAGTGAGATGAGGGAAAGATGAAAATAATAATAATAATAATAATGTCACATTTTTGTCATCTGTGTATGTTTCCATACAAGACGAAATTTGCCTCTGCATTTAACCCAATCACCACCAGGTGGGGCAGTGGGCAACTATAGAAAGTGCGCCGGGGAGCAATGGGGATGGGGTGTGCTGCTCAAACACACCACAAGTTATGCCGTGACTAGGGTTCGAACCTGGGTCCTTCGGGTCCCAAGTCGGTTCCCCTGCCACTACACCATGTAGCCTCAGACGACAGGGACACGCCAGGAACTGATGAACCAGGATCGACAGGACCATGAAGATGTATAACAGGCGATGCAATCAGGGAACAGAGATGAAAAACCTGAGGGAACAATTACAACACAAAAAAATTACAAAAGCAGGATAGAAGAACTTCAGACATGAAAATTAACACAGTCCTGTGAAGAAAAATTTTAATGGAAAATAAATACTGATTTTTTTTTTTACTAAGGATCAAATGAAGAAGAATAACTTCCCAGTTCCATCTGATAGTTTAATCATAAAAAAAAATTGTTACTGTTCTACAATTTATTGATGCCGTCTCATCTCAACTTGATAATAATATAATAATAATAAACTTTATTTGTATAGCACCTTCCTACAATGCCTTGCATTGACCAAGGTGCTTAACAGGACAGAAAATATAAAAACCGGTACAATAAATCAGTGAAAATAGAATAAAAAACAACAGCAATAAAAGGAGGCAATGGAAATAAAAATGCTACATACTAAAATACCAAAGTAATAAAAGTTACACACTGAAAGCTTTTTTGAACAAGTGGGTCTTCAGTCTGGTTTTGAACAGAGTCAGATCAGAGGTGGCACGCAGCTCAAGGGGGAGACTGTTCCAGGCTTTTGGGCCGGCAACAGAAAAGGACCGGTCTCCCCATTGTTTGTACCTTATAATAATAATAATAATAATAATAATAATAATAATAATGAATTCCATTTATAATGCACTTTTCATTAATAAAAATCTCAAAGTGCTTGAGCGAGGCACCTCCAGCAGGTGTTAACTGGCAGATCGTAAAGCTCTGCTGGGCTGATGGGCTTTCAAAAGTTCTGAGATGTAGAGAGGTGCAAGTCCATTCAGAGCTTTGAAAACAACTTGACCCATAACTAATAATATAAAACTATAATGTAAATTAACAGTTATGCAGTAAATACCAACTTTGTGAAGGTTATTGTGTTAAAGTAATTTTATTCAAACATCTTGATTAAGATATTACTGTATTGTTTAAGACAGAAAATTAGATATTGTACCTTTGTGATACTTTGCAACATTCAAGTCATTCTCCTGTAGTTTAACCTGGAAAACATAAAAAAATACTCATCTCCACATCACATGTTTCTTTAAAGTCCAACACCCACCATGTTTTCAAATTGCATCGCCATTAATATTTATTAGTTTATTTAAAAATAATACAGGAGCGTTTACTTATATTGTGGAGAAATAACGCTAAGTGTGTTATTTACCATACCATACCATACCATTTTATTTATAAAGCACTTTAAACAGGAACAAGTCCACACCAAAGTGCTGGACAAACAAACACGCAACAGGCAACACAGACAATGAAGTACAACACGAAAAACATAAAAACATTGCAGATCATAAATCAAACGATCCAATACAAATCAGCTGGCATTGAAAGCAATGGAGTAGTAGTGAGTTTTTAACCGGGATTTGAAAACCGAGAGGGAGGGGGCCTGTTTGATGAGCAGCGGTAACTCGTTCCAGAGTCTTGGGCCTGCTACAGAGAACGCCCTGTCACCCCTGCGCTTAAGGCGAGTTTCTGGAACTATTAAGAGTACCTGATCCTCTGACCTCAAAGCACGTGGAGGGACATATGGGTGTATCAGATCCGAGAGATAGGCGGGGGCGAGACTGTTCAGCGATTTGTAGACATACATGAGAATTTTGAATTGGATTCGAAGATGAACCGGTAGCCAGTGAAGGGAGGCCAAGACTGGTGTAATGTGCTCTCTTTTGCGTGTGCTGGTTAAAAATCGGGCAGCTGCGTTCTGAACCAGTTGTAATCGTGCAATGGTGGCTTGACTGACGCCAAACAGAAGTGAATTGCAGTAATCAAGCCTAGATGTAATGAATGCGTGAATCACTGTCTCCAGGTGCTTTTTGGATAATATGGGCTTCAGCTTAGACAGACGCCTCAGCTGGAAAAAACAGGATTTGACAATCATGTTTACATGACTGTTGAGTTTCATGGAAGGATCCATTATCACTCCCAGATTTTTGACTTTTTGTTTTTCGGACAGGGGTAGAGCAGACAGGTCAATGCAGTGGTTTGAGGTTGTGTCATTGGGAAGGAACAATATGGCTTCAGACTTCTTATCATTGAAGCTTAAGAAATTTAAAGCCATCCAGTCCCTGATGTCAGCCAGGCAGTCGAGCAGAGGTTGAATAGAGCCTGTACCATTTTGTCTTAGGGGGAAGTAGATTTGACAGTCATCAGCGTAGAAGTGGAAAGGTATATTGTGTTTCCGGAAAATAGCACCGAGTGGCAGCAGGTATAAGGAGAACAAGAGAGGACCCAGGATGGACCCCTGCGGAACCCCCCATTTAAGAGCCGCCACTGCAGAAGTAAAATCATTGATGGACACACAAAAAGACCTGTCAGAGAGGTAGGATCTGAACCAGTTTAGGGCTGATCCTGAGATGCCCACCCACTGCTCCAACCTTTCATGATTTATAGCAGATTTTAGCATGCAGCTCCGGGAAAATCTGCCCCTCTCCATATATGGGCATTCACATGGGCATTCACGTCACCAAAGTGACGCCTTGGAGTTACAAGGGAGCGAGGGAAAGAAAAAGCGAAACATTTTTAAATATTCCCTAAAGCTGCCTGTTGATTAATCCTGCTGTCGCTCACTCATGTCTATCATATTCTGAGCGAGCATCCACTTAGACATACTAGTTTAATTCGTTTGATCGAGACAAATTCATTCATTTCCGCATCGGCTTTTTATTCTCTCCCCCGTGACCAGAAAGGCAGCCGCGCAGCTGAGCTCTGCGTGCGTGCTCCCGGTGCTCCCCGCAACAAGGCTGACGAGAGCAAATACACTCGAGGGAGCAAATTACACCGGCACGAGGAACTTCAAAGGAAGAGGAACCAGCGGAACGAGGAGCCAGAGACGCGCGCGGCTCGCTCCTCTGGGCAGAATGAATGAGAGCGAGCAGAAACGGTCCGCAGCGGTGTTATAAAATAAATAATAAATAAAATCAGAGCGCTGGTCCATATACACACAAATGCACCAGGAAATATGCAGGAAATATGCAGTTTTCTCCCACTCTCTCTCATAAACCTCCATGGAAACTCACTCCTACCTTTCTGCTTTCTGGGTGGAGATGTCACAAAAGTCACATGACACTTCGGGACTCTTCGGCCAGGTTTCCGGATTCATTCGGGAGTGGGGTTTTTTTTGTTTGTTTTTTTAACCCTCGCCTGGCCCAAATGCAAAAATGAAAATAAAATTAATATTCTACTACAGTAATTCTCCAATATGGTGAATTGTTACTGTCACGGTGGGCGTTGTCCTTTAAAGCTAATGTCACAATTTATGCTGCAGTCTTTGACAAAGGATCTATAACTTTAAATTAACCACGTCGATCTCTCAGGAAAAAAAGGCTATATTTTGAGAGTTCAGTGGAATTACCATTTAAAAAAAACTTTCAAAATTTAAGCTGTACTGAATATTTTAAAACGCTGAATTAGACAGAAATAGATCAGTTTAAACCAGTCATGATGGCAGAGCTAGCTGCTGTTAAAACACTACTAGCTAACTAACATGTTTAATGAAGAAAAACTGGCGACATGAAGTATTAATGTTGATAAAATGGTACAGAACAGTCAGCTAACGTTTCACAAGGGCAAAAGAAATTTGTATTTTTATCAACTTACCGGAGAAAACACGTCTGAAACATCAAGAATGAACTACGTTCGATGCTAGCAGCGCTGCTGTTTGGAACAGTTTGGTGGAACGAATCGCCCCCTCCATGACCCACGTGACTTCCGCATTCCATTCTTACAATGGGAGTCTATGGGAGTGTCGGAACTCTCTCTTTATATGGCTCTGGGGAGTAGCAGCTTGACGTAGTCAGTGGAAAATTACTACAGACAGGCAGACCGGAGTAGAGACGGGTGGATGGTGTCACCAGACGGCAGAAAACAGTGGAGCTGGACCGGAGGAGCAAGAGCGAACATGCTAACAGACGGAAGAAGAATTCACCAGCTACCAGTAAGAAATTAACTCTTTTTTCCTTCATTATGGCTCTGAAATGTATGTGTTTTTTGATAATTATGTAGGGTAATGTGTTAGGATAGGCTAAGTGCTTGGTAAAAATACAGTACTGTATGGATGAGGTGCCGTTTGGACGTATTTCTGACTTACGTCGATTTTCGAGTTACGAATGGGCGTAGGAACGGAACTCGTTCGTAAGTCGGGGACCACCTGTATTAGTAATTACCGGTATATTATGTATAATTGTCATTATTATCATAATGCATATTATATGTGTGTATATATATATATTCATTCATTCATTCATATATATATATATATATATATATATATATATATTGTATATAAATACACACATATATAATATGCATTATGTATATATATATACACACACACACACACATATAATATGCATGATGTATTATTATATATTTTATTATGTTTATTGTCTGTGGGGCAGCCGTTCTTCCAGAAACATTTTCTCCAGGATTTATTTGTACAGGTTAGCATTAGCAGCTAGCCAAGCATCTCGGTTCCTTCACGAACAGAACCCTGACGGTCCGGTCCTCTCTCTGGTACTCACCCCATCTTCTCTGGGTTCAGGTGATCCGGGCTAGCTGCTGATCATCCTGCGGCTCAGGCGCTGCTGCCAGCGGAACCGCGCAGCTGCTTCCACTCCGACATGGCTCCGTGTGTTGTTACACACCTGGATTCATCCTGCTGGCTTCAACACAGCCCAACCAGCCGGTTCAAGCATGGCGGCAACACGAGCCGAGACGATGCTGTTGTTGTTAGCCGAGGGTAGCTGCTGTTAGCTCAGGTTAGCTGTTGTTAGCCGAGGTTAGCTGCTGTTAGCTGCTGTTAGCTCAGTTAGCTGCTGTAGCTCAGGTTAGCTACTGTTCTTGTGGGTGTGGGTAAACCCCGCACTGGCTGCTGGGGCGCAGGAATTACGGCCGCCATCTTGGAGAGGTCATCCTTCTGAGATGTTTCAGCACCGTGCAGCTTATTTCTGTTCAAATCGACGGACTGTTGATGTCAGGTCTCGGGGGATAACTTTTCACAAGTAAGATGAACAAACCCTGATTCATGCTCAATAATCCAGGTAGAAAAATCTAAAAAAGCTACATCTGGTCCTCTGGACATTCAAAAAACAAAACAAAACAAAAAAATTGTAGAAACGTTTCGTCTTTCATCTGAAAGACTTCCTCAGTCTGAGGTGCTGTGTTCTGCTCAGTCTTATAAATAGTACCTTCTCACAGTGGATCACAAGGTGCTATTTATAAGACTGAGCTGAATACAGCATCTCAGACTGAGGAAGTCTTTCGGACGTAAGATGAAACATTTCTACAATTTTTTTTGTTTTGTTTTTTGAATGTCCAGAGGACCATACTTTAACTTTTTTTAGATAAGATGAACATATTATAGTTTGTATTTTGTGAATAGTATAAACAGCTGGTCCCCGACTTGCAAAGAAAGTGAGAAAGAAGTTGTCCAAAAATTGAGAAGTGGAAGCAGCCCACTCCCATTCTCTCTTCACACTGATGCCTCAAACAAGGTGAAGATGGACCATGTTTTATTAATGATAGTTACAGGTGACCCCCTACCTACGACTCCATCGACCTACGGCGGCCCGGACCTACGAACGTATCATATTTAATAAAAATATGACATTACTGTATTAAAAAAAAAAAAAAATTTTTTTTTTTTTTTGTGTGTTTTAATGTTCTTAATTTCATGTGTACAGCACTTTGTTGCAGCTGTGGTTGTTTTAAAGGCTTTATAAATAATAATTATGATAAAAATGATCATTTCTGATCATTTTTGTCATGATTGCGCAATAATTGTGCAACTTCCGGTCATAACAGGAAGAAGGTCTCAAGTTTTCACGGTCACAAATTAAGGCAGAACACCGGAGGCCATCTTAGGTCAGTCACGGCTGCTTTGAAACTCTCCAGTTTACAGGGTTACTAGTTAAAGCAGAACACCGGACGCCATCTTAGGTCATAGTTACGGCTGCAGGCAGCCAGGTTTGGAAGACTGGTGACCAGGATGGCTTCATATGGATTAATTACGAGCTGGAAACGTCTCTGTGAACTTTGTGGATGTCTCAGGCAGCTGCAGATTTATCGCCGATGGTGCCAGGCCGCCGCGAGAACACCTCCGGCCTGGCTAGCTCCAGAAGCTAACAAGGGAGCTAACACGGGACGCAGCAGCGGCTTTGACCACCTCCAAGTAAGAAATTATATTTTTATTTAATTTATATTTTTATTACTGTACTGTATTAATTAATTACACTGTGTTAGGTGTGTTAGGATAGGCGAAGTACGTACTGTACTTGGTACCACAAAAAAAAATAAATACAGGACATCCCCGAGTGACGAGTGTACGGAAGGTCTGACCTGCGAACAGATCGACCTGCGAACCGTTCTTAGGTCCCAAACTCGTTCGTAAATCGGGGGTTTGCTGTATATGGATACACCTGATATATACAAATAAATACATGATCAAACTTACTTTACAGTATACAAACATATGCATACTTCTACACATCCTTAAAAAAATTTAAACAGTTTATACTGTATATGATGTATTAAAGTAATTAAAAAAGTTAGTTAGGATATGATGCAAAATTCTAAAGATAAAATATTTGTTCCCTTTATTTACCACTGTACATGACCTATGTTCCTCTGGTGAACTCAGATCATAAAACTTTGAACTCCTTTTGGCAGACTAACATGTCTATGGATGATCTTCATGAGGAATGTGTGGATGATCTTCATGAGGAATGTGTGACTGCAGCTCCTCACCACAGAAGCTCAGGAGAAGGTGGCAGTCCAAGGAAACAGCAGAGGTGGATCAAGTCTTCACCTCCCCAACATCCAGCTGTTTATCCTTTGTCTTCATCCCATCTTCCACTGGATTTGTGGAAATGATTTCTCTCATGAACAATAAGTGGACTGATGTGTGAAACAGATGTTCTTCTGAACTAATTAGAAATGAGCTCATTGTCAATCTAAATGATGAAATGTCTTGGAGGCTCTGAAAAACAAAGCACGAGCTCTACACTAATACAAATGGAAGAAACAGGTTGACTCCACAAGATGGATCATTGTCCTTTTTAGTTCACAAGTTCTTTTTTTGCTACACATGGAAACTCACGGCTTTTGATGCACAATGGCCCTCATGCACGAACCGTTCGTACGCACAGATTTGTTCTTATACTGTTCGTACGAGTGATTTAGGATCATTTGTGGCATCCAACAATGTTTTCGTATCCTAGGATTTTTTTCAGATACGAACAAAATTTACGAGTGGTCCGGACCTGTCGTATAATTTAGGAGCGTCAGTCTGCTGTCATCCAGACGGGATTTCTCCACTAATAACTTCATATTTCGTTATTTAGAAAATATTTTGAGTTTAAAAAAGTCACGCACCATAATTATTTTTGACAATAGGTTCTGTTTGAATTAGAATTATAATTTTAAGTTTAATTTGTCTGGTGTGTCGCGCAGGTGAGTCGTGCGCTCCCCTTGGTCATCAAAGCCGCTCCTCATATTAACACCCAGGTACATAAAATCCCCATACACCGCCGCAGAACAAGTACGGATTAAGACTGATCTTGTGCCAAACACCATCGGAGCAATAGATTATTATATCTGATTCGAAATATAACCTGCAGAATGTGGCTGCGCGATGACCAGGAGGAGCGCGCATGAGAGAAGCTGCTGAGCGCGCGCTCCGCCGTGCGTCCATCTCAGCCACACATAAAAAAGAAGTGCCCAAAGTACCGATCCGTTCCGAGCCGAGTGGAACCTGCGCTTCTGCCCCCTCTTCCCCCCTCCTCCGCCTCCATCACCTCGCCCTCAGCTCCGTGCGCCGCGTTGTGCAGGCGATGGAGCCGTGAGCCGCGCGCACTGAAGAACCGAGCTGGAGAAGCGCGGGGGGGGGGGCAGGCGTCTAGATCAGTGAGACCAGCAGACCCACCAGTCTGGACCACTTTCTGCGACACACGTGCACTCTGAGTCCAGGAACAGGGGTTTTTGTTTCCAACATCGCACAGAAAGGATGTGGGGCTTGTGCTGCAAAACATGTTGGCATCTTGCGCAGCGTGGCATTTATTGTCCACCATCTCCTGACCACCTCCTGTCCGTGCTGCGGCGAGACGTTTGTTTGAAGCCATTTTCAGATCAAACCATTTATTCTTGATTTCTGATACTGTACGACCCACGGGACACACAACATATGCACTACAATATTAATATGATGTTAACTGTAGTTTCGAGACAATTTAAAATGCTTCTGTTGAAAAACACATCCGACACTTGCGGGGGGGGGGGGGGTAGCGGTGCGCCACAGCTCTTCTGAATAAGTGAAACTACACAGTTGTTTACAAACTTTACACTAACATTAAAGATATTTGACCATCCGACACCTGCAGGGGGGGGGGGGGTAGCCACAGCGCGACTGAGAGCAGATCTCCGAACGCGTGAAGTTCCTCATTTTACTTCATGAGTTTGAATGAATGGACACTTCCTGCTGTCAGAAGGCAGGAAGCGTGGCCTTATATGGTGTTTTGAGGGGTGGAAATTATGTAAATTACATTCACGCGAGCACGCGCAGGTGAGTAGAACAGGTGGAATTCATCACCTTTAAGCAGCCCGTTTACACGCTTTTCCTGTGGATAGAAGACTTTGTTGGTTCTGACGTGGCATGTTCGTACGAACGCTTCGTACGAACAAAAGTAGGAGAAATTTAGGATAAGAATAAGAACATTTTCGTGCATGAGGGCCAATGTGTTTGTTTAAACATTTCCTACTAACTTTATGTTTACACTAAATGCATTATTACACAAATGTTCTTATAGTTTTCTGTTAATACTGTTTTAATCTAAGCAGAACAAAAGTGTTTAAAAAATATAAATTATTTTTAGAAATATTTCACCCTGGTAATTTTATTTGCACTCAAAATAAATTGCTAAACTGTGTAATAATTAACTTTCTATGCATATTTTTAATCATTCAAAAACATGCATCCAATTAAATTTATTTATTTTATTTATAAAATGTGTTCATTTTTAAAATACAATACAAAACAATCCCATAAACGATAACATACAAAATATAAAAATGAAAGGTAGCAGAAAGAAGAAGAAAATATTATTTTATCTGCCCCTTTTTTTCAAACAATTAGTTCAAACAAAATTAATATATATATATATTTTTTTATGTTTATGTTTATTAAATTTGTTCATTTTTTTTTACAAAAGAAACAATACAAGGCAATCTCATAATGATAGTGTACAAAATGTAAAAAAATGAAAGGTGGCAGAAAGAAGAATAAATCTTATTATATCTGCCCCTTATCTCCAACAATCAGATTAAACAACAGTAGTCAAACCATGTAAACAATAATAATCTTCAACCAACTTTTTCCAACAGTCAGGTTAAACAATAATATTCTTCAACCAACAGTACAAAATTACTAACTCTTTTTAATTTTCTAACTAAGTACAAAATGACTAACTCTTTCTAATTTTCTAACTAATACAATACACATTACGTTATTTCACATATATTTTTTAACACATTTGTTTTGATCATTTTTTTAAATGTAAACATTGACTTGGCATTTTTAACTACATTCTCCAAGCCATTCCATAATCTAATTCCCTGGATTGAGGTAGAACGTCCCTTCAAACTAGTTCTGAATTGTGGTTTTACAAACAACTCTGTCCCCTTAAGATTATAACAACTTTGTCTTTTAACAAAGTGCATTTGGATATTTAAAGGTAATGCATTATTTTGAGCTCTATACATAACTGATAAAATATTATAGTCTACCAAATCATGGAACTTCAATAATTTTAGTTGATAAAATAATGTACTTGATGGATGACGGTAATGCTTTCTAGTGATAATTCTTACAGCTCTTTTCTGTAATACAAAAATAGGCTTTGTGATTGTTTTACACGCTTTCCCCCAAACATCAATACAATAGATTAAGTGTGGAACAATGATTGTGTTATACAACAAATACAGAGCTTTATCATTCAATAGGTCTCTGACTTTGTACAGTACTGCTATCGATCTAGCTATTTTTATTCTTACAGAATTTATGTGTTGTTTCCATGTCAGTTTGTCATCAATGATAACACCCAAAAACTTCACCTCATTCACTCTACAAATCTCAACATCCTCAATTTTGAGTGGAACATCAACAGTTTTCTTTTTATTACCGAATATCATGTAATTAGTTTTTTCTAGATTTAATGATAATTTATTTATTTTAAACCAAGTTTGTATCTTGACAAATTCTGTCTTTATCAATTCTAACATTTGTTCTATATCTTCACCTGAACAGAAAAAAGTGGTATCATCAGCGAAAAGTACACATTTAAGGAGTCCTGACACATTTACCAAGTCATTCACATATAAAATAAAAAGCTTTGGTCCAAGTACAGAGCCTTGGGGAACTCCACATGTGATATTACAGAGGTCAGATCTTACATCATTTATTTGTACAAATTGTTTCCTATTTTTTAAGTAGCTAGATACCCACTGTAATGCTGGTCCTCTAATACCATATTTGTTCAGTTTTTCAAGGAGAATGGTGTGATCAATAGTATCGAATGCTTTTTTTAAATCAACAAAGATACTGATACAATGTTGTTTTTGATCGACAGCAGTAGTTATTTGTTCCATTAATTCCATGAGAGCCATTGATGTAGAGTTTTTTGATCTAAACCCATACTGACTGTTGCTTAGAATATTTTGTTTATCTATAAATTGGTCTAGTCTGTTCACAAATAGTTTTTCAAGAATTTTTGAAAACTGTGGTAACAAGGATATAGGTCTATAATTGTTGAATACACATTTATCACCATTTTTAAAAAGAGGAACGACCTTAGCTACTTTCATATTATCTGGAAAAATTCCTGTTGAAAATGATAAGTTACATATGTATGTGAACGGCTCAATAATATGGCTCATTATGTCCTTTACAAACATCATATCCATGTCCACCCAGTCTTTCGATCTCTTGTCTGTAAGATGTTTTACTACATTCATTATTTCCTCTTTGTTAGTTCCATTTAGGAAAATACTATTTGCACAACCTGTAATTGAGTGGATCATATTTTTATCTACTTTTGGTATCTTAGCTGCAAGGCTTGATCCAACATTTACAAAATATTGATTAAATCCATTAACAATTTCATTTTCATCATGAACTTCATCGTTGTCTTTTACAAAATATTTTGAAATACCAGTTTTTGCTTTATGATTCTTCAGTACACCATTCATTACTCGCCATGTTGCTTTCATATCACCATTAGTTTTATCTAATAATTTACTATAATATTCTTTCTTATGTTTCCTTATAATCCCTACTAATTTATTTTTATACTTTTTATATTTTTCTTCTGCGCTCTGACTTCGTAATTTCAAGAAACATGAATACAAATAATTCTTTTTTTTACATGCATTTCTTAACCCTTTTGTCATCCATGGTTGATCATTCGTATTTCTCTTTGTGTAATTTGTTTGCACACAATTCTTTACATACAGGGTTTCCAAGATATTCATAAACTCATCATATGCTCTGTTCGCATCATCAACATACACATCATTCCAGTCTTGTTTATCCAGATCCTCTTTCAATTTTTCCAAAACTTTTTTTGATGTGTTTATGATCTTTTTCTTCGTTGTGACTGCTTTTGTGATATTTTGATCATTTTTAAAGATTGTGAAAACTGGTAAATGATCACTTAAGTCGGTCGTTAAGATACCACCTATCACATCCCCATTTGTTATATTTGTGAAAATATTATCAATTATTGTGGCACTATGAGTTGTAATTCTTGTTGGCTTTGATATCAATGGATACATATTTAAACTGTACATTGAGTTTATAAATGTGCTTATGTTATTTGAATCTGTTTTATTTCCCATATCAATGTTAAAGTCTCCACACAAAAAAACATTTTTATTAAAACTCTTCTCCATTAGCTCCAAGATTTTATCAGTGAATATTTCTATATTTGCTCCTGGTGATCTATATACACAACTTATTATTATGTTTTTATCGTTTTTGTTTATAATTTCTATTGTTATCATTTCCATAATATTATCAACTATTATTGACATTTCATTATTTAATTTACATTTTATTTCATTATTGACAAATAGTGCGACACCACCACCTCTTTTATTATTTCTGTTCATATGATATAATTCATACCCCTCGATGTGAATATTACTTGTGTTATCATCATTAAGCCATGTCTCTGACAGCGCTATTATCGTAAAAGTTCTATTTAATTGTTTTAAGTAATCTGTTATTTTGGATATGTTTGCATTTATACTTCTGCTATTAAAGTGAATAATGGAGAGAACTCCATTTGATATATTGATGTCATTAAACTGCTCTTCATTATAATATTCGCTATCTTTTATTACAGGAAAAAAATTTGCATCAATCACATTTTCAACATTATATATTTTAGCTTCTGAGTCTTCGTATGTTGTCATGTTCTAATGTATTTGTTCATTTCACTGTATATTTTATCCATTGTGAGTTGTTTCATTGATTTGTAATTTTCATCTCTTGAATTCATCCAGATCCGTCAGTTCTTTTATCATTTTAGGCTGAGACCCTTCCTTTGCTTTGATAAAGACGTATCCATTTCTAGTCCATGTTGCTGCTATTTTTTTTCTTTGTTTTTTAACCACCTTGCTTCTTTTGCAATTTTTCCATTTTTCTTGGTAAGATGTTCATTTATGTAAACGTTTGTTCCCATCAGATTTCTTCTATTTTGCATGACATAGTTTTTTGTATTCCTGCCAATGAACTTAACGACCACTGACGGTTTGAATCTAGGTGAATTACTGGGCAGGGTGTGACAGAATGAAATGTCCTCATAGTTTATGTTTATGTTTTTGTCCTGTAAGAAAGTAACTACAAGTTTCTCCAGACTCTCCTGTTCTTCCTGAGATTCATACTCACTTGGATCATTGTTATTAGGAGCTCTTTGATGTGTCCGACACTTACTAACATCAAGTCCTGAGATCACCACGTTTTCCTGCTTGTTCTAAAACCTCTATTTTTTGCTCTAATTCTGCAATTCTCTTGTCTTTGTTAGTTACCAGTTCTTTCAGTTCTCTTATTTCTCCAACCAGAACGGCCTGGGACTCCATCTTTGCTGTTAAACTTTCTATTTGTCTACCCATAAAGTTGAGGGATTCTCTAAAGTCTTGCATATCTGAGTTGTTTCCCTCAGATACTGGTGACTTTTGTCCTCTATTTTTCATATTTACAGAGACTGGTGACTTTAGTCCTTTACCTCTCGTCATACTTGCAGAGTTTGTGATCTAGTGGTAGCAGGTCTTTTGTTTATTCACTGAACCACATGGCCTTTCCACGAGGCTCACAGGCCTAAAGATGATTGGTGTGGCCCAGCAGTGCAGCACCCAGATCAGCAGTTATTAGATCAGAACTCACGGTTTCAGCAGCCTGCAGCATTCAGATCCACCATCCGAAGAGGTCCGCTCACTAGATCAGACGCAGTCCAGCCAGCACCGCACTCAGCTCCGGTGGCTCAAGGCCCAGTTCAGACCCCCACCAGAACCGATGCAGCCCAGTTAGCACAGTACGTTCCAGGCCCAGCTCCGACCCCCTCCAGAACCGATGCAGCCCAGTTAGCACAGCACGTTCCAGGCCCAGCTCCGACCCCCACCAGAACCGATGTAGCCCAGTTTGCACAGCACGCAGGTCCAGCTCCGACGCCCGCCCAGCCCCAGGCGACGGTCACCCGGTTCTCCCACGGCGATCCGTCCAGCTCGAAACTCAAAACTGTCCTCTCTAACTGCATCCACATATCTCCTCTGTGTCTTTTTCCTGGCAGCTGCATTTCTAACATCCTTCTACCAATATACCCACTGTCCCTCCTCTCCCAGTTGTTCAACATGTGCTGTACCTCTGATGATCTCATTCCTGATCTTATCCATCCTTGTCACTCCTAAGGAGAACCTCAAAATCTTCATTTCTGCCACTTCCAGTTCTTTCTCCTGTCTTTTTGTCAATGAAACTGTCTCCAGACCATATAACATAGCTGGTCTCACCACTGTCTTGTAAACTTTTCCTTTGACCTTTGCTGACACCTTATTGTCACAAATCACTCCTGAAACTTTTCTCCATCCACTCCATCCTGCCTGGACTCACGTTTTCCCTTCTTTACCTCAGATCTCTCAGATCTGATACACCCATATGTCCCTCCACGTGCTTTGAGGTCAGAGGATCAGGTGCTCTTGATAGTTCCAGAAACTCGCCTTAAGCGCAGGGGTGACAGGGCGTTCTCTGTAGCAGGCCCAAGACTCTGGAACGAGTTACCGCTGCTCATCAAACAGGCCCCCTCCCTCTCGGTTTTCAAATCCCGGTTAAAAACTCACTACTACTCCATTGCTTTCAATGCCAGCTGATTTGTACTGGATCGTTTGATTTATGATCTGCAATGTTTTTATGTTTTTCGTGTTGTACTTCATTGTATGTGTTGCCTGTTGCGTGTTTGTTTGTCCAGCACTTTGGTGTGGACTTGTTCCTGTTTAAAGTGCTTTATAAATAAAATGGTATGGTATGGTATGGTATTACCACATTTCCCATTTTCCTGGACAGTGGACCCCAAGTACTTGAAGTCCTGCACCTTTGTGACCTCTGCTCCTTGTAGCCTCACTGTTCCACTGGCCTCCCTCTCATTCACACACATGTACTCTGTCTTACTACGGCTGACTTTCATTCCTCTTCTTTCAAGTGCATACCTCCACCTCTCCAAGTTCTCTTCCACCTGTTCCCTGTTCTCACCACAGATCACAATGTCATCTGCAAACATCATAGTCCATGGGGATTCCTGCCTGACCTCATCTGTTAGTCGGTCCATCACCAGAGCAAACAAGAAGGGGCTCAGAGCCGATCCTTGATGCAATCCCACCTCCACCTTGAAGCTATCTGTCACTCCTACAGCACATCTCACCACTGTCCTGCTGTCCTCATACATGTCCTGTACCAGTCTAACATACTTTTCTGCCACTCCAGATTTCCTCATGCAATACCACACCTCCTCTCTTGGCACCCTGTCATATGCTTTTTCTAAATCCACAAACACACAATGGAGTTCTTTCTGACCCTCTCTGTACTTCTCTATCAACATCCTCAAAGCAAAGATGGCATCTGTGGTGCTCTTTCTTGGCATGAAACCATACTGCTGCTCACAGATAGTCACCTCTTGTCTAAGTCTTGCTTCCACAACATATATATATATACAAGCCCAAAACCAGAAAAGTTGGCACGTTGTGGAAATCGCAAATAAAAACAGAATACAATGACTTGCAAATCTTTTTCAACCTATATTCAATTGAACACACTGCAAAGACCACATACTTAACGTTCGAACTGGTAAACTTTGTTATTTTTTGCAATTATTAGCTCATTTGGAATTTGATGCCTGCAACATGTTTCAAAAAAGCTGGCACAAGTGACAAAGAAGACAGAGAAATTTGAGGAATGCTCATCAAACACTTATTTGGAATATCCCACAGGTGAACATGCAAATTGGGAACAGGTGGGTGCCATGATTGGGTATAAAAGCAGCTTCCTTGACATGCTCAGTCATCCACATAGAAGGATGGGGCGAGGGTCACCACTCTGTGAACAAATGCGTGGGCAAATTGTCGAACAGTTCAAGAACAACTTTTCTCAACGAGCTATTGCAAGGAATTTAGGAATTTCACCATCTACGGTCCGTAATATCATCAAAAGGTTCAGAGAATCTGGAGAAATCACTACACGTAAGGGGCAAGGCCGAAAACCAACATTGAATGCCCGTGACCTTCGATCCCTCAGGCGGTACTGCATCAAAAACCGACATCAGTGTGTAAAAGATATCACCACATGGGCTCAGGAATACTTCAGAAAACCACTGTCAGTAACTACAGTTCGTCGCTACATCTGTAAGTGCAAGTTAAAGCTCTACTATGCAAAGCAAAAGCCATTCATCAACAAGATCCAGAAACGCCGCCGGCTTTGCTGGGCCCGAGCTCATCTGAGATGGACTGATGCAAAGTGGAAAAGTGTTCTGTGGTCTGATGAGTCCACATTTCAAATTGTCTTTGGAAACTGTGGACGTCGTGTCTTACGGACCAAAGAGGAAAAGAACCATCAGGACTGTTATAGGCGCAAAGTTCAAAAGCCAGCATCTGTGATGGTATGGGGGTGCATTAGTGCCCAAGGCATGGGTAACTTACACATCTGTGAAGGCACCATTAATGCTGAAAGGTACATACAGGTTTTGGAGCAACATATGCTGCCATCCAAGCGACGTCTTTTTCATGGACGCCCCAGCTTATTTCAGCAAGACAATGCCAAGCCACATTCTGCACGTGTTACAACAGCGTGGCTTCGTAGCAAAAGAGTGCGGGTCCTCCCCTGGCCTGCCTGCAGTCCAGACCTGTCCCCCATTGAAAATGTGTGGCGCATTATGAAACGTAAAATACGACAACGGAGACCCCGGACTGTTGAACAACTTAAGCTGTACATCAAGCAAGAATGGGGAAGAATTCCACCTGAAAAGCTTCAAAAATTGGTCTCCTCAGTTCCCAAACGTTTACTGAGTGTTGTTAAAAGGAAAGGCGATGTAACACAGTGGTAAATATGTCCCTGTGCCAACTTTTTTGCAATGTGTTGCTGCCATTGAATTCTAAGTTAATGGTTATTTGCAAAACAAAATAAAGTTTCTCCGTTCGAACATTAAATATATTGTCTTTGCATTCTATTCAGTTGAATATGGGTTGAAAAAGATTTGCAAGTCATTGTATTCTGTTTTTATTTGCGATTTGCACAACGTGCCAACTTTTCTGGTTTTGGGCTTGTATATATATATATATATATATATATATATATATAATATATATATATATATATATATATATATATATATATATATATATATATATATATATATATATATATATATATATATATATATATATATATATTATACATATATATTATATATATATA
>JBBPBX010026917.1:0-31775 GCA_038048925.1 Garcialebias charrua
GAACCAGTTCCTTGGGTTGTCCTCTAGTGAACTGTTCCAAGTAATACAAGCAGATCTGTGATCCATTTTGATTTTTCCAAGCAGTTGTATCATGCAAAACATGTGATGTTTCCAAATGCTTTTGTTTGTGTGCATTAAAATGCTGCATATCTGCACCTCAAAGGCTGTACTGTTATTGCTGTTCACGTGCTGTTCACGTGCTCACTTAATGGAAAACTGCCAACAGTTTAAAATTAAGAAACACAGAGAAAAAATTTGCTTTTTAAAGGAAAAAGGAATTTGCTTTGGATGCTTATGTACTGGTCACATAAGCAGAGACTGTACTGATCGTCTAACCTGTGAAGTCTGTGATCAACAACATCCCACTGTGCTGCATATTCCAAAGGTAAATGCTGAGCCAGAACAAACCGAAGAGCTTGCAGGAGTTGAGCTAACAGGAGTCAAACCATCAACTCTTCCCCAGACATGTGGGCATACAGGGGCCGGAAAGAGTGGCTGTAGTCTCTCCATCATTCCAGTACAAGTGAAGTCCACCAATGGAGTTGAGGTCATACAGACATATGCATTTTTGGATCCAGGCAGCACAGCTACATTTTGTTCAGAACATCTTATGCAAAGATTGAACATCACAGGGAAAAGGACTAACTTTCTTTTAAAAACAATGGGGCAGGAAAAGATTGTTACAGCTTATTCTTTATCTGGCATAGAGGTATCTGGTTTGGATGGAAACAATTTTTATCCTCTGCCAGAAGTCCTTACACAAAAACAAATGCCAGTTACTTCAGATGATATTGTCACTGCAGCAGAAATGGAAAGATGGCCTTATTTGTCAAAGGTTCATACCCCCACTATAAAAGCCAATGTTGACTTGTTGATAGGAATCAACGCTCCCAAGATATTGGAACCTTGGGAAGTGGTCAACAGTTGTGAAGATGGTCCATATGCTATGAGAACAGTATTGGGCTGGGTGATCAATGGCTCTTTGAATGGAGATGGTACTAACAATAAGGTTGGTGCGGAGCTCTGTTCTGCTTTGGTGAATAAAATCTCTGTGTCTAACTTGGAGATACTGCTAAACCATCAGTATGACCATGACTTCAATGAAAAGAGACTACAGGAAGAAGAAGAAGAAAAGAAAAAACGAGATGAAAGGAAGGAAAATGAAGAAAAGCAGGAAAACCGGCTGGATCCTCAACCTCCAGAAAGGAATCAGCCTGAAAGACGGAGAAACGAGGAGGAGGATCTGTCTACACATCTGTTGCAAATTAACAAGCAGAGCAAAGAAAATGTGAGGATTGTCGGCGTTCCTCCACTGCGCTCGGTGCCAATGATCGCTCCGCTAAGTAGACCTTCCAAAGATGTAAACAGTGAAACGCTGAACAGTTGCACTAAAGTACCAACCACCAAGCGCCCTGCACTGTCCAGACCTTTATCTAATAAAGAGCTGTCATCTACTGGCAAAACCTCTGTCAGAGCTGTGTCTAAGACGAACTCAGTCAAAACTGGTAAAACCATAAACCCATTTGATGATGACGATGATGTAACAAGGGAACAATACCAATGGAAGGAAAACATCTTCTTATTCTCTCCAAAGATCAACAAATTTACAGGCTTATCCTTAAACACATTTATCAGTTATTGGGACACAATGGACTAACCCATACTCTGTCAACTCTGTTTGATACAAGGGGTGTAAATTGATTCAAATTAGTTTGCATTTTTGTATAACTGATGATTGATTGATTTATTTTGTATTTTCTTTTCATTTGGCTCCTACTATTGTTGTTGTTTTATAAAATTGTTATGTCTGCATGCCATAACAATTAGGGGCCGGTGTGTAGGAGCAGGTGTTAGATAAATGAATAAATAAATATATTTGTGAACGGGCATTAGGTCACGTGGGTAATCAGCTGTCTATATAGTAGGAACCTTTCTTTGTGAGGGCAGGTGTTCCACCCGAAAGGGGGAAACAGTTTTTTGACCGCTGAATACAAACTAGATGCTGTCAACAGATGCAAGTGATGTGGAACTATGTATTGCCTCTAAATGGACATAACCTAAAGAATAAATGGATTACATGCAAACGAGTAAAGGACGACTCTGACTTTAATTCATTTGACAAGGTAAACAATCAGCGCGTCAATTCTACCCCGGTGTATCACCTCAGTGGCTTAAAGCATTGGCTTGGCTTCTACAGTGGGTTTTAGACTTAGCGTTTCTAAGTTCAAGTTGGACAATGCGACTTATAGGGCGGAAAAATACAGTAGTTTAAACTTGATTAGTTTATTTACTAACTTGTGTTTGGGCGACCTTATTATCCCATGAAGTCTGTGAGTTTGAGAGATCTTTGTCATTTGTGGAGTCATTTAAATCTTTGTCTTGGACATGGGCATGACCTAACATCACCCCCCTGTGGTTATGGGGGACCACGAACACAGGTGAGGACGTCCGTCCATGGGCACAAGTTAGGATGCCATTGTTTAGTTTAAACTGTTTTCGCAGCTGAAAGTAGACAGTACACAGGATTCGGCCAACGTTTCTTCTTACGTTTACCTCTTTCCGTGTAATTTAGGTGTGTCTCAAATGTCAGGGCAGTCGCAGGTGTGTCTGATTTGTCAGTCTGTGATGGGTCACTGTCGTTATGTGAGTTTGCCCCCCCTTTGTCTGAAGAGGGGTCCTCGAAATCTGTAACAATGATGTCCAAGTGACTGTCAGCGTCTGGTTGACTGTCATTTTCTGGACTTAAATGCTCTTGAACCAATGTTTCATTGAAAGCTTGGCTGATTGCCGAATTACCTGTCCTAGAGGACAGTACAGCGTCTTTGGTATGGGAACCTTGGGCCTCCACACCTTCTTCTACCTGTGGTAGGTAGTGTTCAGTGAGTGCTGATTGTTCCAGCTCGCAGAGGAGGTTCTCTTGTTGGGCCAGAGTCTGGTCCAACTGTTGGGTCTCTTCAGACTCACCTGTTTTTGAAAGTTCACTTACTGGGCTCTTGTCCTCGGATAAGGGGTCCCTTGTGTCCTCTGCGGTACCTGCGGTTAGGCAGTCTGTATCACAACTAGGAGGCACTTTTATTGGCAGGGGTTTTCTCACTGTTGCCCACATTTTCTGTTGACCATAATCTATAATCGCGTTGACGCGGTTTATAAAATCTTGGCCAACCAAAACTGGGAATGAGTCAAGTTTAGACACAAATACCAGGCGGTATAGTGTCATTTCGCCAATCTGCATGTGAACCATAGCTATAGCTGTCAGGGTTGTTATCGTTCCTGCGAGGCCCTGCAGTTCAATAGCACATTTCTCGAAGGGTATTTGCCTGTCAACACCGTTAGCGGCGGTCCTTAGCTCCTCGAACAGTTTGGCCGACATAATAGTTTTATCAGCACTGCCGTCCAGGAAGGCTTCACGCGCGAGGACCCTTTCCAGTGTGATAGGCAGGTAAGATTTCTTAGCCACCCCCCTTTGTATAAAGTTACACAGAAACCCCCCTTTGTATAAAGTTACACAGAAACCTCACAGGTCTTGGTACACATCTCTGTTCACATGTAACTCTGTCTGTGTAATTGTGTGTACTGATAGCATCTTGTTGGCTGACGGCATCATGACCTTCAGGATGTTGTAGACTATCAATTTGTTTGCTGTCTTTGTCATCAACTGTGTGCTCTGAGTTATTCATGTGCTCTGAGTTATCAAAGACAAGGTCACCCATTGTACCAGGTTGGTCATCCTCAATAACATTCAAATTTTCAAACAACCAACTTATGTCCACCACCTCATCAGAGCTTGGAGGTTTGGTGCCTTTTTTCTGGAACGTTTGCGACCTTTTGCATGTCTCGGACTGTTTCATCCGAGGTGCAGGTCCACGGCTCTGGGGTCCCTTCCGGGACCACCCTGGTTTTGGGCGTCCTGTAGAGCTAACACCCACCTTTAGTTGTTTTGTAATTTGAAAATATTGTTTGTTCTCACCTTTTTTAGGACTGGAATCCAGCTCCAGCGAGTGAGATTTGACCGCTTCACCTGGGGACACCTGTAAGGGTGTTTTGATTTGCATGTGAGCTTCAAAGACATTCACAGCACACTGTTTTATTTCTTCCATGGTTTGCTTTTTGGATTAACCATGGTGAGCAGCTGAAATGTAAGAAGAAAGACCACTTAAAGTCTTCATCTTCTTCCATGCCTGGTGTATATTTGTCACCAAAATGAGCTTTGAGAAGCCTGTCATAAAACATCAAAGGATGTTCACTTGCTCCACTTGCTTCTTGCCAAATATACATGTCAACTGAGCGTTTTGGGGCCCTGATGGAGCGGACCCTCTCACTTGTTTCACCCTGTTTAACGTCTATCATTGTATTGATTTTTTTGTTAAAAAAAATTCAAATAAGATTGTTCTCATGTTAATGCTTGCAAATAAATATTCACTTTTAATGTAGCATTGAGTTAAGTAAACTAATCAGCTGTGGTTTACGTGTTTCACTGTGTAATAAGTATTCAAAGGTACCTTTTTCTGTAGGTTTTTACCCTCAACGAAATTTGTAAAAGTTAAATTTACTCTGTACAATGTTAACTTTAATTATAACTTATGTTCAAACAACAGTTACTAACTAACCCAAGCCTGATTTCAGTTTTTTCCCTCAAACGCTTATAAAAGAGAACAGACTTAAATGCAATGATTTCAATAAATGTGACGGTACGCTGCTTCAGCATGCCTAAAAAGATGTCTTACAGTCTCAGTTAAACTGATTTTTTTACTGCATTTGACAGCTATCAGGAGTGAAAAAGGACTTTCTGTTTATTTTAAATAATTTTTGTATTTAAAATGAACTGGAGTGTTTGTGTGCTCAACATAACAGTAAAGATGTTACTCTAAATAAAAATCAGTGATTTTTATCAATTTGTTGTCCTGTGACATGTTCAAATCTGTTCTGCCATCTTTGCTTTGATTTTTGTGAAAACCAAGTCAAAAGATGCTTCTTGTTTGTTATTAACTTTTTATTTAAAATAAACTGGAGTGCACAGAATAACTTTAAAAGATGTTGCATTTTAAATTAAATGCAGAGGTTTCAGCAACTATTCTGTGTAAATGTTCTGCATGTTTTATCACAAAGTGACTGTAATTACTCGTCGTGACCGCTATAGAGGCGCTGTTGACTCCCGTCAGCTTAGCCTTTAGCTTAACCGTTAGCTTGCGAGTAGCATCTAACAAAATCGGATTAAAAGCAACGTTCGCAAAGAGTTTTTTGCCTCTACGTAATAATCGCTAGAACCGCGTTCTTTTAAGAGACAGACTCGATGTTATTAAACCTGTTGAGACAGGTTCTGTGATTTTTAAACACTAAAGAAAAATCCCCGTTTGTCTTGTGGTATGAGTCACGTAGTCTGATGACAGAGCGGGATGGGCCGACGCGGCGTGCGTAGCGCGTCACCAGCTTCCAGCGAGGCGGAGCTCGTTACATAATATGTGACATCAACCAACCAATCACAGCGCTTGTAGTTCTTTTCCCAAGAATTCATGGTTAATGTAGTCTTATGTCCTTCGACCCAATGCAGTGCCGGAAATGACGACAAAAGTGGGCAGGTCGCAACGGCGTACTTCCCCCACTTCAGCGAATCAGCGTCCTCTTTACAGATACGAAAGTGACTGACAGATCGCAGCTCTCGTTTCATCCAATCACAGCTCATAAACAAACGTGTCATGACACGTCGCTTTAACGTTACCTTAGCACAACTGAACACAACTTTACGGACTCTTACACAACTCAAACACTTCAAATTTACCTTTCAAAAACTCTGAAAGATACGGCAAGCACATTTAGATAGGGACAACTTAGCTACGCTTAGTAACATGGCACTTCAACTGAAAATAACACGGACACACTCGGAGCCGCTTCAAGGTCGGTTCCGGTCCAAATCTTTTAATGGAGACAAAAAAGGGTCTTAAGAGAAACCATCAGACAATGTTCTAACAGTTATATGCTTCTTTGACCTGCTCTAAAATGTAAAAATACCAGCACAACAGCAATCTTGCAAAGTAAAATTAGCTCTCCAGGCACTATGACTCAGCGGTCATACAAAACTTTGTACAGCAACTTGTGCGTGAACTGGACCGAACTGAACCAGAACCCCCACAGACCACGGGCTGACAAAACCTCACCTGAATGCTCCCAACAGCGTGTGACAGCGTAGAAACAATTATAATTTCAACTTTGGATGGCAAAACATGCAGCTCCTGCAACCGTTTCGAATACCTCTAGCCAAAAATATATTATCTTCAGAGTTAAAAATTGGATAATTATGCAAGCATGACGTTTCAAGTTCATGAGAGATCACAGATTCATGAATAATCCTTTAATTAGAAAAACTCGTACAAGGCCACCAGATGTAAGATATTTAAGGGGGGTCAGTATTAAACTGATACCCTTTACCTTAATTATTTACTTATTCAGATTGAAAAGTATTTCACGGATTCTTTTCTTTAGTTTAAAAAATATTTCTGTGATCAGTTATGATGGACAAATGAACCATGAAGTGACCATTAAGTGACGTTGAGACGTTGATTTTAGTCGGTATGTCAGAAGACACTACCTTTTATTTAAAACAAATCAATTAAAATTAACACCATTACACTTGATTGACTGATTTCAATTTCTTGCAGTTTAACACGTCAGCAAACTTGGTTGTAACACAACAGACATCAGTAATGAGTTGAAGTATTACTTTTTATCTGTGGCTCTTAGCTTAATATAGTTTCCAGCTTAGAATGAAGGGAGAAGGAAATAGGAGGAAAAAGGGGAGTTTATCTTGCATTTATAAAACCAGATGACACTCTTCCATACACTTCCAGCTAAGATATCATCACACCACATCACTCCAGTAGGCAAACAGCTACTCCTTTACCTTAAGACGTCCATCTTGGTTCTGGTAAAGAGCGGTGATCAGCCTTGGACGTAACGAGTCGTAGGTCCCGCAAGTCCAAGCTGGACTCCAACCGTGTTTACCTTCTCAGTGTCTGTGGTACTTGCTTTAGTCGGCAGAAGTCGTGGCAGTCATGGTTTTGGCTCAAGATAACTTATTCCAGAAAGGAATTTCATTCAAAGTTCTGAGCTTACGCTCGGTTCGAAGTGGACTAATAACCAGCATGTTATTAGCCCTTACTGAAGAACGAAGGTCTTTGGCTCTTGACCAAACGTCCGACAGCTAAAAGACGGAGAGCTTTCAGGTCTCCTGTCCATTCCAACTCTTCCTCACTGGAACTAGACGTTCCAGCAAAAACTTGGAACTTTTAGTAGAGGATCTGAGATCAGTGACTTGTCCTTCTCCGATTGGTTCAGATGAACCAGAGGAAGGGAGTTAAAGACAAGTCAAGGAGTTCACTTGCTGTTATCAAGATTCAAGGTTAAAGCCAGAAGCAGAAATAAATGTTTAGAGGAGACAGAGAGTGCTGGAGTCATTTGGTGAAAACAACGGATTAACTGTCTTCTCCATTTCTAAACAAAACTGCCGGGTCTCTCTGACCCGGGCCTTCAACTTTCACACAGTTTGTGAACACCATCGTTAGTGTAGAAGTGACACAGTAATGCTTCACATTAAAGAATAACACAGCATATGTAATGCTTCATATTAAAGAATAACAGCATATAACATATGTGATTATAAAACATATTGTAAAGATACAACACTGCTTTACTGTTTACTGAGAGGTCAGTAAAGGTCATCACTGGAACAGTTCAAAAAAGACGTATCATAGCGGACACTGTCATGTTGACTACAACCTCTCCAAACGAACCGGACTTTCTAGGCAAAATGACTAGAGTTAGATTAAAGCGGTCAAAACAGGGCTGGTGTGAATCTTCTCTTTTAATCTATTCATAACCTGAAGGACTGACAGACATTCTTCACATGCATACTAAATTCAGTTTACTTGAAAGAATTTATATCTCCAGTTTGTATCATGCTAAATGAAAAGAAACATTTACAATAAGTGACCATATATGACTATATTTTATAAGAAAATGAATCAGAAGGTAAAGAGCAGTAACATAGTTTAGATGAGCAGGTTTCTACAGAGGACTATGTTGAAGTCGCCAGCTTCCCGCACGCCCGGACCAGGTAAACAACGGGAGTTGTCAGCCGGGGCCGCTCACTGCCCGACCCGGAGGGGCTGTTATTTAAAATCTGCGGCCACTGGCACGTGCTCCCTCCACCCCTGCTGGGTCCACCTTGGATAATATCAGGATGTGTGTGGTCAATGCAAGATCTGTCACCAACTAAACTTTCATCCTCAGGGACTACTTTCAAGAGCAAGATTTTGACTTTTTCTTCGTCACAGAATCTTGGATGTCCCCGGGTGAGTCCAGCGCCTTGACAGAATTATTGCCACCAAACTGTCTGTATTTTAAAGCCTGGTGGTGGATTATTAACAAAATTCAAATCAACTTTGGACTATAAACAACTGCCCATCCCGGTTTCCTGTGCCAGCTTTGAGCTGATTGTCTTTGAACTTGGCCATTTGCCTGCGACTTTATGTGCACTTGTCTACTGCCCACCCCAATCTAAGGATTTCACAAATTGATTTTCTGATTTCTTGGCTGAAATCACATCAAAATATGATCGTGTTGTCATTTTTGGGGATTTTAATTTGCATGTGTGCTGTCATGAGAAGCCCTTGGTTATTCCTTGGATGCATGAACGACCTATACCTACATTCTTCCATGAGTGGGGTCAAAAATGAACCCAATTAGAATCAATGGGTTTTTGCAATGAATTTAAATTATGTCTTTAATTTTGGTTAAAGGCAGTTATATTTCTTATATTTGGGTCAACAAAAGACTGATTTTACATTTAACATGGTTATTCATAACTTTTTATAACATTTTTTTCACACGAAATAACATAAAAAATCTTCAAAAATTATTGCTAGAATGTCCCATCTGTCTGAAGGACAAAAAAGAGAATGAACATCCAACCAGAACACTGTACACTCACGTGTGCCCACACAAACATATTTTCTCTATTCAGTGTGTGCAGTTGTCACAAACTATTTGCTTTTGGCTGTGACCATTGCACACTGTAGTACTGCATTTCCTGCACCAATTGGTGGCGTTGCTATTTTTGTTTCTTGGACACATCTGGCACCTCTTTCTCTTCTGTTGACCCTCTGTGCCTCTCTCCTGTTACTTGTTTGCAACTTTTGTCACTCCACATCTTCCAGTTACTTCAGTGATGTCGTTTGGTAGGTTCAGGGTACCTTGGGTTGCAGTGGCGGGCTGTGCATTTCACACCTAGGCCTTTAGTAGTGCTCCATCTGAATCAATCCAGCCATCAATAACTGTTTTCCCCATATTTTTAGACCAATTTTTGGCAGTTTCCATTCATTCTGATGGGGGGAAAATGGAGCAGTACCAATTTCGGCCTCTAGGGGCGCTAAAGGACCCTCTAGGCTTTTGACGAATATTTTAGAGCAAAAAAAAAAAAAGTCCTGCTGGATGGACAGCAGGTGCACGCACATCATGCTGCAGTTTAAAGATAAAATTAAAGTTAACTCAATTCCTGCATCATCCTGGCAGGCTTGACCAACGTGCTGCAGCAGCCCCTGTTTCTGTGAATCAGAGCTTCAAAGCAGCTCTGCGCTGCAGCTCTGCGCCAAGGAGGAGGAGTCAGTGCTCTGAGCTGCAACAACTGTTACTTCAGGAGTTGTCACTGAGTGACAACTTGTCAGAACTCTTCACCAGCGACACAGAGGATGAAGAATTCAACAAGTTTGAATAAAAATAAATAAATAAATATGTGTTTCTGTCATCATTATGTGCAGATGCGCGTGTAGTAATTTTAAAGCCGCTTTATTACGTCGGCTTCATTTTGCATGCATGTTTTAACTGTCAAAGTGCATTTATTAAGAAAAGTTCAGCTGAGACACACCTTTACTATAATGTCAGCAAACAAATATTTTTAAGGTGTTTAATCTTGTTACATTTTAAAGAGATGAAGGTTGTTGCAGCATGCTGCACACGTTTGCAAGACCCGACAAGTGAAACTAATCCAGCGGAGTTGACCAAATGTATTCATTTATTAAAGAAAAGTTCAGCTCAGACACGTACTGTAATGTCAGCAAACAAATATTTTTTTAAGGTGTTATCTTGTTAAATTTTAAAGACATGACAGTGCACATGGCTTGACACAGCGAAACAATTGTTTTAAATCCAGCTGATTTTCAATAATAATAATAATAATTAATTCAATTTATAACACACTTTTCATTACTGAAAATCTCAAAGTGCTACACATATATTGAATGCTACACACATTCATAAACCGGTGGCGGCAGACTACCATGCAAGGTGCTTTCCAGTCCTACCGGGAGCAACTCAGGGTTAAGTGTCTTGCCCAAGGACACAACGACCCATGGTGCAGGTCCCAGGAGTCGAACCGCCAACTTTCCGATCGGGAGACGACTGCCATTACCACTACACCACGGCCGCCCTATTTAAAGTTAACTCAATTCCTGCATCATCCTGGGAGGCTTGACCATAACAAGATAACACCTTAAAAAAAATATTTGTTTGCTGACATTACAGTACGTGTCTGAGCTGAACTTTTCTTTAATACATGAATACATTTGGTCAACTCCGCTGGATTAGTTTCACTTGTCGGGTCTTGCAATATTATTTAGGAATATAGCAAAATTTTACTCACCAAAAATCCTGATTATTTGTACACAAAATTCATCCAGCTATTAAATGAACACAACAATATCTTTGCTCGTGCAGCTCGCTACAGTTGCAGTTTGCTAACTCTGGCTCGTACACTCTGACTGTCCAATCAAAGCGTGTGAATACGCTGACGTTTCAGTACGACGTACAGAAAATGTAATTAGAAGCTAGAAGGCTTCTGGTGTCGCCCATAGACATTAGGTGTGGCCAACTCAACATCTGATTGGTTGAAGCAACAGCTTGGTGGACAGTGCCACAGGGCTTGCAGAACTGTGATAGAAGGCTTCCAGGCAGATTTCTTTGACCATGGCAACAAATATGGCTGAAATGTAATGGGTTAAATGCTTAAATATGAAAATACACTCTGGAAGCAGTGCAATGAGGGGGGTAGCAATGAAAGGAAGCGGACAGACCATTTGGAATTATGCAATACGTATTCATGGACAAAATATAATTAAAAAAATAATAATAATTTTTAATTTTATATTTTAATTTTAAATAATTTTAAGGCCTTTAGAGAAAGCTTTGAAGGCCTGGAGGGTACACCACTGTTGGGTTGTTTAGAAAACTCCCAAAGAGCACACACATTGGTACATTCCAGTTCTTCTCACTTCCTGCAAGAATGGTCACTCCAATGAAGGCCATGAGCTCCTGTTTGCTTAGATTTTTCCACTTTTTTCCTCTGCTTGTTGCAACTCTTCTTCCTTCCATGTTTGTTCGTGTCAACATATTTTCTAATATACTATCCATCCATTATCTTTTACCCGCTTCTTCAATTTTTGGGTCAAGGGGGTTGCCGACCGGTGCCCATATCCAGCAATCACTGTGCGAGGGGCGGGGTACATCCTGGCCGGGTCGCAAGTCCATCACAGGGCCACATAGAAACAAACAACCATTCACTCTCTCACTCACACCTAGAGACAATTCAGAGTTACCAATCAGCCTAACATGCATGTTTTTGGTCTGTGGGAGGAAACCGGAGTACCCGGAGGAAACCCACGCATGCACGGAGAGAACATGCAAACTCCACCCAGAAAGGAAACCCGGACCGGGATTTTAACCAGGGATTTGCTCGCTGAGAGGCAGCAGCTCTACCAGTTGCGCCACCGTGCCCTTCTAAGATACTATCAGTGATAAACAGCGTTCATGCATCTATTGGAGAGATGGTGCTAAACCCAGGTGCAGGCCCTGACCGACTTCTCAGTAAATTGCGGCTTGGTGTTTTAGCCTGAGTGGGAGATAACTCTGCCTAGTAAGAGTTCTTGGGGCTCATTCTGTTGGACACAATATCCATTCCCTCTTTGGAGGTCTCAGAGGACTCCTCCGTGTCTGACTGATCTTGTTCAGCAGAGTCAGGTTGGTTTCCAGACAGCCTGACATGTCCAGGTGGACAATAATCTGTATCCTCTACATTCAAGATGCCAGATCCCGAGTCAGTACCACTGATGGGCTCTTCATCCCATCCGTTCAAGATCATATTTCAAGCAAGGTCTTCGGGTATCGCTGTCCTCCAAATAGCCATGATAGTTTAGATGAGAAAACATAAAATAGACAAACATGAGACCTGGTTTCAACAAAGAACTATGATAACAATGGACAACAGCAACAACAATGGACAATCATAAAAGAGGCGTACAGATTTTTAAAATAATATATATATATATATATATATATATATATATATATATATACAGTATGTTTGTTTGTTTGTTAGTTTTGCTTTGGTTCAGATGATGAGCAGAAAATGACTGAATAGTAAGTTTTCACAACTCACAACTTTAATATGCCAGTTGTCACAAACTACAAACAACCCTGAACTGGTTAAATACAAAACCACATGTTAGGGTTTGAAACTAGAATATAATGCTTGCATCACAAAATAAAATCACTGAATAGCTATTGTTGCCAGGACTTCAACACAAACTTCCCTGCGCCACTGTCTCATTTGATGCATCATGTGTCTCTTGTAAAAGCAGAACGTCAATGCTTTTATACTTAATGGTTTGGTAAACCAGTGCGCGCTTCACAGCCTCTCTAGCTCCGTTGATTTTTAAAGATGCTATTTTAATCCATGTTGAGTGAGATGTTTAAAAGTGGGTACAAAAAGAGTATAAGAAAAATTAAAATGCTGGTGTTCATCATTTGTTCAGAATTGTTTTCTGACTTTGCTCATTATTTTCTTTAATCTGAAAATTTCTTGGTCAGTGAACCCAGATTCTGTTTTGTGCCTTATGTAATGTCTGGCTGAGTCATAAGTTCTCAGGTTTGGAAAGTGACTTTCAACTTTAACTCCTCTCAGTCCTTTTGCCTGTTTGAGGGAAGACAGTAAAGTTTCCACAGGATAACGAGGCTCAGTCAGCCTGTGACACAGAGGCTTCACTGAACTCAGAGCACCAGCCTCACTGTCACTGTCCACTCCCTCATCTCTGCACACATTTTGCTGGCCCGTGCAGCCACTTCAACATTTTTTCTCTTCCCTCGTTTCTGGTTGGGGCCCCCAGCTCCATCTCCTCTAGCCGCCCCTGTATGGCTGCTCCCTCTACACCAGCTCCTCTCACTTTTCTTTCCTGCACCTTTCCTGCACCTTTTATTGCACCTCCACCTCCGCTTTCTCTTCCTTATCTTCCTTATCTTTTACTGAATCACGCGGTGTCTTGAAGACAAAATGTGATTCATCTTTTTTTAATATCAATGCTGTGAATCCCAGTGTTTCTGCCTGTTTTTCCTGCTTTTGACCTTCATCTGGAGACAGATTGGGCCTGGCCGCGCTAAGAGCATATCAATGTGTTGAATAAACATGTCGTGTGTTGATAAAACATATCGTGTGTTGATAAAACATGTAATGTGCTTTGTTTTGCTGCAGCTTTTGCACTCATTTCTCTTCTGGATGCCTGCAACTACATACTTACGTTGTAATCGGTGAAAATTGATGCAATGTTAATAAAACTCCTTGATTCCTTGATTCCTTGATTCCTTGATTCCTTATCACCAGCGGTGGGTGGGGGACCGGCGCACCAGGACGATTAGTCCAGGCTGAACCTCAGTCGGCCTTGATCAGCCACACAGGACGGGTGGTGCAGCCAGCCTAACGCCATTAAACCAGCAGCCAGGACGACAAGACGACAGCCAACGGACCAGCCAGATGGAAGGTGAAACGCCAGTCAGGACAACCCGCACAGTAGGAAACAAACGGTCAAGGACAAACAGCAGCAGCTAACAAAAATAAATATTAGAATTAAAATCTAAAAGCATTTAAAAACGTGAGAAGAAAACTGAAAGTTATGCACCATAACTCATGTTCCCTGAAGGAAGGGAACGAGGTGAAAGGGAACTAAGGCTGTACTCACCACCGCTGTGAGACGATAGGTCAGCAATATAATGTCCTTAAAAAAAATATTAAAATTAAAATCTAAAAGCATTTAAAAAACGAAGGAAGAAAACTAGGGCTTTACTCACCACCGCTGTGAGACGATAGATCAGCGATATAACTTCCTTAAACACACTATCAGAGCGTGCATGTATTTACAACCGGCGTGCCACGCCACAAATGCCACGGTCTGAACCGGAAGAAGAATGATGTGAAATCAGCCAATGAGGGAGGGCCCTTTATACACAGGCAGCCAGCGCCCGACCCAATCATATCTAAGCACTTATGGTGCGTTCAAGGCCTACAGGGCAGATTGCCACATAAAGTTACAGTACTCACCTTTCACCATGTTTCGCTGCGGCGGTTTCCGGACCGTTCCCACACCGGCCCAAGAGGTCTCCTGCCGGGGGGTCAAGATTTCGCAATCTCCCCTCCGGGATCTCCAAGAGGAAGGACGGGTTCTGCTCCGTGAAAACCGTTCGACATCTTTTTTCTGTTCATCTCTCTTTCCAGCTCCGTTTGTCGTTTCCGGGTGAACTTCCGGTGAAGAGGATGAATTTTGTTTGGTTCCTATTCGTCAGCATCAACGCCGCAGTCAGAACAACAGAAAACGTACCCGGAAACGCTCCACCATGTCCACATCGCAAACCTCTGCTGCACATCCTGGAATTCAGGTGGGGGCGGAACTCGGCACCACACCTCCGCATGGAGCTTCGTCTACACTGCAACAGTCACTCACTCCAGCAGAGGTCACCTCAGGAGAGTCTTTGGGGGTGATGGATCCATCTACTTTAAACCACGTAAACAACACTCTACTGAGGCTGTTTTCTTCTGCTACAGATAATCCAGACAGCTCTAATGTACTTTTCTCATTAGCCGAAAAACTGTTGTTGTCTTTTCCCGGTCTCACCAAGATCTCTGATTTTCAGCAGCTTCTGTTCAAGATTAGAACTATGAAAACACCCATCACTGAGACCGATTCTGTTACCATAGTCGGTGCTGAGAATGTAAACTATCTGAAGCAGCGGCCACAGACTTTACATCTACAGTCTTTCCAGCACCTGCAGGGTCCTGTTCAGAGAACGCCCCTCATGTGTCCTGCTCTAAGAAGGACTTCAATGGTTCCCGGTCTGGTTCTGGACTGCGCTGTCGCCGTTGTGGCAGGGATCGATGGTTGAGAGGACCCACAGACCCTTCGGCTCCTGTTCCTGCACCTGGTTTCCTCTCACATGGTTCATCTCTTGGTTTTTTGTTTTGTGTTTCTTCGGCTGATTCGTCCGACTCTTCGACTCCTGTTCCTGCACCTGGTTTCCCCTCACATGATTCATCTCTTGGTTTTTTGTTTTGTGTTTCTTCGGCTGATTCGTCCGACTCTTCGACTCCTGTTCCTGCACCTGGTTTCCCCTCACATGATTCATCTCTTGGTTTTTTGTTTTGTGTTTCTTCGGCTGATTCGCCCGACTCTTCGACTCCTGGTTCTCCTAGTTCCTCGACTCCTGGTTTCTCGGCTCCTGATACTTCGGTTTCTGGCTCTTTGGCTCCTGGTTTCGGTTCTTCGGCGACCGACGAAGACCCAGCTTCGACCGACTAAGACCCAGCTTCGACCGACGAAGACTAAGCTTCGACTGACAAAGACCCAGCTTCGACTGATGAAGACCCAGCTTCGACCGACAAAGACCCATCCGACCCAGTCTCGACCAAAGAAGCTCTCAACACTCCAGCATCTCCAGACGCCTCCACCTCTACAGAGGGTCCCAGGGCGACGGATGCCTCCACCTCTACAGAGGGTCCCAGAGCGACAAAAGCTTCCACCTCTACGGAGGGTCCCAGCGCGACGGACGTCTCCACCTCTACGGAGGGCCCCAGCGTGACGGACGTCTCCACCTCTACGGAGGGCCCCAGCGTGACGGACGCCTCCATCTCTACGGAGGGCTGTCTGTTAGTTTTATTAGTTTCCCTCCAGTCTCCATGTTTATTTACTCTTAGTTTAGCCTCCGGTTCTGTCACCCTGGTTTACCTTCCATGTTTCAGGTTCAGTCTCCCAACCCTGTTCTGTTGATTGTTCCCAGGTGTGTGTCGTTACTTCCTGTCTTGTCTGTGTGTGTATATATACTCCGTCTGCCAGTCTGTTCCTTTGTCGCGTCGTCGTTAGGTCTCCCATGTTTCGTCCCTGCCAAGTCTAGCCTGCTTATGGTCATGTAAGTTTTTGCTGCCACGTAGCTCTTTGATTTCTTGTTTGTTATTGATTTCTTGTTTGTTATTAAAGTGTTTATTTTTATACATTTCTGAGTCTGAGTCCCTGCCTGCACCATTGGGTTCATTCCTGCCTTTAGAGTAATTAATTCCTGACACTAACTTTAGCCGTCTTGTCTCGAGTCCATAAGGCGTTAGCAGGCTAGGCTAATCTCCAACGGGCACTGTTTTCGCTTCAAAATGAGTGCCCATGACAGTCAGAAACTGACTGAACAAGATTCCACAAGCAAAGAGTAAGCAGATGACACAATTGATAAGAAAGACTAATTTGGAGTTGTGGAAGTGGTTCTGCCATTTAAGATACGAAAAACTGCATGTTTCAAAGTGTTGCAAAATGTGTTGGAGTCATTCCAACTAGCGGTGGGAACACATCTAACTTTCTGCACCATCTGAAGAGTTTCCACTCAATAGAATTTGCTGAAAGTCAGAAGATGAAGCACAATAAAAGTTTGAGCCAATGTATCCCTGAAACAATTTCCCCAGCTATATCAAAAGAGAAACCCATGCAGCAAACACAGATGTTTGCTGAATGGGTTAGGTTACGTTACGTTGTTTAAAGTTAAAATTATTAACATTGACAAAGTTGAGAGTTTTATGTTTATTTGACAATGATTTCAGTTTTTTAAGGATAAATACAAATAAAATATGAACATTAATTTATTTGTACAGATTGCAGTTTTTATGAGGCTTTTATATTGTTTAGATCGATATCGAATTAAATTATCGACCGAAATTAAGAAATATATCGTGATAAAAGTTTTGGCCATATCGTCCAGCCCTAGACCACATACAATAAGAAAAAGAAAGAAGACACAACCACCCATTCAACATTTCATTCATGCCTAGAGAAAAAAAAAACTCATCAATTTACCTAACACGTTTTTAAGTCTATTGTAGAAAACCCGAGGATATTAAAAAAAGAAAAAACATACAAGTAGAGCATGTAAGTTCACATAGTTGAAGTAAAAACTTCAATTGTGGAAAACAATTTTCCACACCACACGTACTAAGTAACAGGAAACGCTGAAGTTGGTCAGTTTAAAATGGGTGAGAACACCTACCTTTAGGAGCTGTCACAATATCTACAGCTAAACTGTTTTTCTTCCTGTGTGAACTTTTCTGTGCGAATTTAAATTAGACTTGCGTCCAAATCTTTGTCCACAAACATCACAAGAAAATGGTTTCTGTCCAGTGTGGATTCTCAAGTGTCTGCATAAAGTAGACTTCCGTCCAAACCTCTGCCCGCAAACATTGCAAACAAATGGTTTCTGTCCAGTGTGGATTCTCAGGTGTCTGCGTAAAGTTGACTTCCGTCCAAACACCTGCCCGCAAACATCGCAAACAAATGGTTTCTGTCCTGTGTGGCTTGTCATGTGTTCATTTAAAATTGACTTTAGTCTAAACATTTGTCCACAAACGTCGCAAACAAATGGTTTCTGTCCTGTGTGGCTTGTCATGTGTCCTTTTAAATTTGACTTTTGTCTAAACTTTTGTCCACAAACATTACAAGAAAATGGTTTCTGTCCAGTGTGGATTCTTAAGTGTCTGCGTAAAGTTGACTTCTGTCCAAAACTCTGCCCGCAAACATCGCAAACAAATGGTTTCTGTCCTGTGTGGATTGTTATGTGTTCATTTAAAATTGACTTTACTCTAAACATTTGTCCACAAACATCACAAGCAAATGGTTTCTGTCCTGAGTGGATTCTCATGTGTCCGTTTAAATTACCCTTTAGTCCAAACCTTTGTCCACAAACATCACAAACAAATGGTTGCTGTCCTGTGTGGGTTCTCATGTGTCTGTTTAAACTGGACTTTAGTCCAAATTTGTGTCCACAAACATCACAAGCAAATGGTTTCTGTCCTGAGTGGATTCTCATGTGTACTTTCATAGTTGAATTCTGTTTAAATTCTCCATGAGTATTTAGATCTGGGTTCCTGGTAGTTTCTGTTTCGCCATAGTCCTCTCCAAGAGTTGCTGCATTCATATGGTCAGCAAAGCTGCTGGTTGGAAGATCTTCATCTTCCACTTGGTGCTGATGAAGCTTCATTTGGAGGAGCTCTGGGCCCTTCTGGTCCACATCAGACCTGCATCCTTCAGAAGCTTCCGCTACAATCATCCCCATCTGCTGAACATCTGTAGGGAACACTGAAACACAAACATTAAGGACAGTTGTAACTTTATATTCACACAAACATCAATTGTTGAGTTAACTGATCATCTCAAAACAAGATCTAATGTTTGATGTAAAAAACCCTCCTGAAACAAAGTCAGTAAGACTGAAATCTTGACTTGATTTCAGAAGATGACAAAAACAAAAAAGCAGACATGTCATGGTTAAAATCAGCCATTTATATCGAAATTGATGAAAAACTGACATGGAAACAACATAAATTCTGTAAGAATAAAAATAGCTAAATCTTTTGCAATACTATACAAAGTCAGACTTATTAAAAGAGAAAACTCTGTATTGGTTGTATAACACAATCATTCAAAAAAGGCGTTCAATACAAGATCAACTGGACTTTAACGCCTGTATTGAACGCCTTTTTTGATTTATCATGTCCTGGACGACTGAGAATCTTCACCAGCATAACACAATCATTGTTCCAAACTTAATCTATTGTATTGATGTTTGGGGGGAAAGCGTGTAAAACAATTACAAAGCCTATTTTTGTTTTACAGAAAAGAGCTGTAAGAATTATCACTAGAAAGCATTACTGTCATCCATCAAGCACATTATTTTATCAACTGAAGTTATTGAAGTTCCATGATTTGGTAGATTATAATATTTTATCAGTTATCTATAGGGCTCAGAATAACGCATTACATTTAAATATCCAAATGCATTTTGTTAAAAGACAAAGTTGTTATAATCTTAAGGGGACAGAGACATTTGTAAAACCAAAATTCAGAACTAGTTTGAAGGGTCGGTATACCTCAATCCAGGGAATTGGAATGTGGCATGGTTTGGAGAATGAAGTCAAAAATGCCAAGTCAATGTGTACATTTAAGAAAATTATCAAAACTGAATTGTCATTTTCTGCATTTGTCGATAAACCAGGAAACCGCCGACTCCAAAAATCAGAAATCCTGTAATCATAAATCCAATTATGTACACGTCTTCAACATCCTCAATAGACAATACAGACAGACAACATTTTCCACAGTCCCCAGGAATCCATAGTATATCCAGCTGTGATGTGTCCCATCAGGGCATGAGGGCTTTCCTTTGCCTTGTCTTTTTGTCGAGAAAAAATAATCAATTGCGTTGAGAGACCAGCTGACCAGATCCATAATTTTAAATTCGGTGGATAGCAAGAGGCTCCGATAGTAGTGATGTGCGGATCAATATTTAAATATCGATTACTATCGATACCAGAATATTGTGCTCTAGAATTGATTCTTAACTCAAACTATCGATACTTTTGATATTTCAGTCATTTCAGCCGGTAATGCTCGTCATTAACAGGAAGGTAGTGGAAAATAAACTTTGAAATTTTGTCTAAATGGTACGCGGTTGGTGGGAACTACTTTTTCTTCTGCCAGTGATGCGTAATGCATGTAAGCCGAGCGGCACACTGCTTATCATGGTCAGTCAGTCAAACTGTAAACATAAACAATGGCACAGTGGTGAATACACAAAGTCATGTGTGGAGCTATTTCAGCTCCATAAACAACCAATGATCTGATTGTGAAGTTTGTAGAAAAACTGTAAAAAGATGTGGCAACACAACAAACCTTGTCAAACAATGGGCAAACTACATTACAGAATACGAGGCATTGATGAGGTGGACAGAGGAGGGACACTAAACTAATTGTGAATAAAAACTGCATTCAATGATGTGGAGGTGCCAACATCTAATATTTTATTCAGAATAGAACATAAATCACAGATCAAAAGTTTAAACTGAGAAAATGTATCATTTTAAGGGGAAAATATGTTGTTTCAAAATTTCATGGCGTCAACAAATCCCAAAAAAGTTGGGACAAGTCCATTTTTACCACTGTGTGGCATCCCCCCTTCTTCTTACAACACTCAACAGACGTCTGGGGACAGAGGAGACCANTAAAAAAAGCTTGCCCGGGCAAAAAAGTTATATCATGATATGCTAATTTCATGATGTAATACGTCAGGGCGCCCCGACCCCTTAACAACCTAGCACTTCAAACGACCAAACCGAACTGCGCACCCCCCTCCACCACTCTGTACTGGTGTAACGCTAGCTAAAAAGCTAAAAACAAACAACGCGCGTCTCAGCTTCTCTCCATTCAGCACTAAACTGCAGGTACAGACAGCTCAACTGTCTCCCCCTCCCCGCTCTGAGCAGCCGGTGCTGCGTCTCCCCTCGCTCTAAACTGTCGGTACAAACACGCGCGGCTCAATTGTCTCGAGTTCCACAGTCGTCCACGGACCAAAAGGCAGGTGATCAGAGACAGATCAGTCAGATAAATGAATCATTCCTGCATGAATAGATGAAGCTGAAACACCAACAAGCTTCAGGGTCAGCTGATCACCTTGTTACAAGTTCTGGAAGTTATAGCTCATTTAAAGGCAACATATATTTTGTTGTAGGTTACAATTATGCTCAACAGATCTTAAGCTTCATTTTATTTAGTTGTTTTAGGAAACTACACATGCACTTTAGTTTTTGTGGTGGGTTTTGTTGATCTATATTTTGTGCAGACTTTTTCAATCTAAATAACAGATCATTTTTATTTTTATACTTGGCGACTGAATACTTTACTAAATAATTTCAGTAAAATTACCCTTTGTTATAGGCGTAATTTACACGGGGGATGGGGGGGTTATAACACCCCCAATAATTTGATCCAGTCAATATAACCCCCCCAATAAAATGACATCATTTCATCATTATACATATCTTACATCAATAATTGATTTTCTTTATTCATTTAAATTTTTTAGTAAAATTGCTGCGTGTTTTTAAGCAAACTCCCTGAGGACTGACCCCCTCCCCTGCAAAAAACTTGGTATCACCCATCCCACCGGCTACAAGTCACGTGGGTCACGGAGCTGCTCCATGTTCCAAACAGCAGCAGCTAACAGCAACGGTTCTACCATTGAACGTAGTTAATTCTTGATGTTTCAGACGTGTTTTCTCCGGTAAGTTGATGTAAATACAATATTTTTTGCCATTGTGAAGCGTTAGCTGACTGTTCTGTACCAGTTTATAAACATTAATACTTCATGTTATCAGTTTTTGTTAATTAAACTTGTTAAATTACTAGTTGTGTTTTAACTGCAGCTAGTTCTGCCATCATGACTGGTTTAAATTGATGTATTTCTGTCTAATTCAGTGTTTAAATATATTTAGTACAGCTTAAATTTGAAAGTTTTTTTTTAATTATTTTATGGTAATTCCAGTTACTGAAATCTTAACTAGAAAATACTTAGCCTTTTTTTCTGAGAGATTGATGTTGTTTAATTTAGTTCAAATTATAGATACTTCGTCAAAGACTGCAGCATAAATTGTTGAATCAAGATGTTTGAATAAAATTATTTTAACACCATAACCTTCACAAATTGGTATTTACTGCAGGACTGTTAATTTAAATGTGTTTTATATTATTTGTTTAGCGTATGGTAATCATGGGTCAAGTTCAGATTAGACTCTCTTTCAAGACAGAACAAGAAATAAGAATTATTACAAAGAATATATCAGCATCAATAAACTGTAGAACTGTAACAATTTTTAATTAAATTATCACATTCATGTCCATCTTCATCTTTTCAGATTGACTGAGCGATGGGCTAAGAAATGACACCAGGTTGGTGGAACTGGTCAGTCCTCAGAGAGATGGAGCTGGTACGTTAATGGTGAAGTGTTGGAGTTGACTGGTTGATGGGGAGGCTGTCAAAATAAAAATCAAATTAAAGTGATTAGAAATTAGTTTTTCAAATATCAAATGCAAGCCTTGCAACAACTTTGTCTGAAATTTACTGAGGATGCCAAGACTTATGTATAACTATAACTTATGCATAATCAGTGAAATTAAATAAATGTAAGGGACATAAAAATCCCTCCAAGCATACCATCCATATGTACAGGTGTTGAAGCTGCACTGGGCGGTGTGGCGTTTTCAAATGATAGCCCAAGCTCCTCCATGGCAACAATCAAGGTGTTTGGTGGGGGCTTGCTTGTTGTGGCACAAGATGCTGTTTGTTTTTTCCTCATGCTTTTTGTCTGGCTTTTACTTCCAAGATGCCCAGCATTGCACAAAATTCTTTTTCTTTCATTTAAGATGTGTTTTGCTGCTATTCTGAGTCTCAGCCTGATGAACCTGCTGGTTATTTTTCTTTGTACATCATGACATGAAGGAAGAATGCTTTCTAATAGACTTGCTTCTCTCCATAGAGTATCCATGGTGTTGGGGAGCTCCATGAAGGATTGACTGGTCCATGTTCTGAAAAGCCTTTCAACTTTCTGGACCAGACTGAAGGCTTCATGTGATGGCCGACACAGGACTCCTGGTTTGAATTCCTTCAGTGTCAGTGGCACCATGCTCTCCTTCCAGAGTCTCATCATTTTGCTTAATTGAACTTGAGCATCCGTCACAGATGTTGGAATGTTTGATGACTTTATTTACTATGTATCCTGTAAGATGGTACAGAATACAGGTTTCACTGTTGATGAAATCAGAAGGACCTGTGTTTCCAATCAGCTGCTCCACACTTAGGCCAGGACTGTGAAATGTCTCCTTAATGTCCAGGAACTCTGCCAGAAGACTGCCATCGTCCTCCTGATAGCTTCCAGATTTGACAGTTGTAAGGAAATGCCCAACTGTGATGGATTTCAGTGCCTGATGAAACTTCACTGGTGTTGGGACAGGACAGCATGTCTTTTTGTAGACATAAAATTGTAGATGTTGCCATCACAATTCCTGTTTGAACTGGTTTCCAGCTTCCCATTTGACCTGTTTTGAGTCCACAGAAGAGTGCTACCATGCCTTGGAGGAATGTACAGGTAATGTCTTTGTTGTACTCTTCCATCTTGTGCTTGCTGAGTCCCAACACGAGGTGGTGAGAGGACATCAGATCAAACCAGTGGTTAGCACACTGGTTCTTAACCTGGGTTCGATCGAACCCCAGGGATTCGATGAGCCGGTCTCAGGGGTTCGGTGGAGCCTCTGCCCCGGATGTAAAGACACACTAGTGTAAACACCGGTGTGACCGGTGTTGCCAGATAGAGTCCCACCCGCCCAAAGCACTCTCTACCCGCAAAAGTCAGAAGGAAAATTGCTGTGAATCGCCCAATCTGGCAATACCGGTCACACCGGTGTTGCCAGATAGAGTCCCGCCTGCCCGAAACACTCTCTACCCGCAAAAGTCAGAAGGAAAATCGCGGTTAATCGCCCAATCTGGCAACACTGGTGACGGCTGCAGATTAGTGCTGATGCGGAAATTTAAATGGCTGTCGTGTTGTACGTCGTGTGTTTTTTGACAATATTTTACAAACTACGTTAAATATGTCGAGCAAAAAAAGAAAGTGGTTGGACGAATATGTCCAACATGGATTCACGTGTGTCACGGAACGGGATGGAAGTCAGCGTCCTATCTGCATGATAATGCGAAGTTAAGCAACTCTAGTGTAGTCTTGCACCGGCAAAACTAAAGGAACACTTCATGAAGATGCATAGAGACGGGGAACACAAGAACACAACGCTTGCTGAATTCAAGGTAAAAACGAGCCAGATGCTAATTTTAGCTTTTTAAGCAAATTCCACATTTAATGCTCTTATTTCAAAAAATGTCAGCCTAATTCAGCAAAAATGTGCTCTCTCAACTTCATTCTGGTGATGCTTCTTTCTGCAATTTTAGCTACTTTTCAGCTGAATCTTTTTTTCTAATTTTAGATTTTCTTCAGATAATTTCCACATTTTTGTGCTCATTTCTGCTTCTTTCAGCCTAATTGGGCAAATATATTCTTTTTGCTTTCTTCTGCTAATTTACCTTTATTCTACCTTTTCAGCAACATTTTTTTAGTAAATTTTTTCTGGTTTAAGGTAAATTAAATTTTTTGTGGTACTTTCTGACACTTTCAGTGCACTCCTGTACCATTCTGATGTTCGGTGGTTATCCCGGGGACAGGTGCTGAATCGTGTTTTTGCCATGCCTGTATTTGCAAGAGCAGCAACATTGTCATGCAGATTGCTTCAAAAATCCTGATTTCATTGTGATTTTAGCTTACATGGCTGATATATTTGCAGCTCTCAATCATGTCATTCAGCAGATGCAGGGTGGTGGTGTCAACATCATGCAAGCAGAAGAAAGCCTGAAGGCTTTAAAAAAAAAAACTACCGTTATGAAAACGACGAACCGATCAAGGTGATGTTGTAGAATTTGGGGGAAAAAAATCATATTTTATAATATAAAATATGATTTTTTTTTTCAAACACCTCTTTTTTAATATATAAAATGTATATATTAAAAAGAGGGGTTCGGTGAGTGGGCATATGAAACTGGAGGGTTCGGTAGCTCAAAAAAGGTTAAGAACCACTGGGTTAGCATGAAGATTATTGTTCAATAAAAATATGTGTATTATTTAACACCTTTCATACCAAAGTTTACTTTATGCATTCAACTATTCATTCAACCTTTTATTTAGGCAGGTTAATCCCATTGAGCTTTGAGGACTCAATGACAAGAGAGAGAGCTGGTTACAACCAAAGGATGATGACAACAGTGACAACAATAAGACAGTTATAAAAGAGGCATACAGATTTTTATTTTTATTTTAATCAAATTAAATAAGATTGCAAAAACAGCTAGATTATAAGGTGAATGTAGAAAACTAAAACCAGGAACTTTAGAACAATATGTGTGATCACTGGTCAGTGGAAGTTCTGCTGGACTTCTCATTTGGTTCTGGGCGATGAAAACAAATGGTTGGAACCTCCTTCAGTCTCACACGGCCTGACTGTGTCTTTGTGAAGTTCCCTCTCACAAAATGTGCCTGTAGAGTGATACTAGTTTATTTCCTTGCACATTTCTTTGTCAATTAAACATTTTGAGCTCTGATTGAAAATGTTTGTGCAGATTAAACTTACAGAACTCAGTTTGTGTTGTTGTGATGATGGTGATGTTGCTCCTGCTGACTTGAGATGATATAATTAATAAACAGTATAAATAGTAGTAAAGTACTTTATTAAAGCTTGTTTTACATTTTACATATTTTATAATAAATTGTTTGGCAATTTATTTTTGTACAATTAACACTTATTTTGTCACCTGTTACAGTAATCACAGTAAAAGCATTACAATATATTTTAACCCTAAAATATCCCGAATCATTTAAAAAAAAGTAATTTATTTGATAAATAAATAAGTAGAGAGCACAACCCCCCAATGTTAGACCTAAAGTTACGCCCCTGCCCTTTGTTGTTGTTTTTTTTTCTTTTTTTTTATATAATACTGCAAAGCAACATGTTAAGTTAATTTTGTCCACCCAAAAATTGTTTTTTTGTTATATTACGAAATTTATCGTTATCGTGATAATGCTCTGAAATATCACATTATAATTTTTGAGCCATATCGCCCACCCCTAGTCTGGGGACAGAGGAGACCAGTTTCTCAAGTTAAGAAATAGGAATGCTCTCCCATTCATGTCTACCGGTAATACAGGCCTTTAACTGTTCAATCGCCTTGGGCCTTCTTTGTTGCACCATCCTCTTTAGGATGTGCCAAATGTTCTCTATAGGTGACAGATCTGGACTGCAGGCTGGCCATTTCAGTACTAGGATCCTTCTCCTATGTAGCCATGATGTTGTGGTTGCTGCAGAATGTGGTCTGGCATTATCTTGTTGAAAAATGCAGGGTCTTCCCTGAAAGAGATGAAGTCTAGATGGAAGCACATGTTGTTCTAGAACAGGGGTGTCAAAGTCAAATACACAGAGGGCCAAAAAAATAAATTTGCTACAAGCCAAGGGCCGGACTGGTTCATGGGGTGATATAAGATTTTTTTCTTCTTTCTGCACTCTTTTCATTCAATGTTTTCTTTTTGATTAACTTGTTTTATTGCGTCTCTTTTAAAGGAATGAATAACTGAATTAAATAAAATATTAAATAGCTTTACATCTGCTAAGTTCATGGCATAAACCAACACAAAAGTTTAGGTGAAGATATAGAACAAATGTTGGAATTGATAAAGACAGAATTTGTCAAGATACAAACTTGGTTTAAAATAAATAAATTATCATTAAATCTAGAAAAAACTAATTACATGATATTCAGTAATAAAAAGAAAACTGTTGATGTTCCACTCAAAATTGAGGGTGTTGAGATTTGTAGAGTGAGTGAGGTGAAGTTTTTGGGTGTTATCATTGATGACAAACTGACATGGAAACAACACATAAATTCTGTAAGAATAAAAATAGCTAAATCGATTGCAGTACTATACAAAGTCAGAGACCTATTGAATGATAAAGCTCTGTATTTGTTGTATAACACAATCATTGTTCCACACATCAGTGGCAAGATGGCCGCGCTCAGAGCAGCCGCAGCTTCACGAGCTCCCGGTTCATCCCTAGTTTTTAATAATTTTAATAGTGTTTTTGTACCTGACTCTGCGCGTTTTTTGCGGGTGAATTATAGCCGAACTGAACTGTTAAGAATCGGAGCGGATTTACCACAGGGCACAGCTGAAATCAGCAACGAACTCAAATCAGAGCTCGGAAGATTGGAGCTGTTAAGAACATCTTTCTGGAAGCAGACGCGCTCCAGGGGAAAGAAAAGGAAGCGGTGCTCACGAGGAAAGAAGAGGGGTTGCCGAGCAGGAATTATGACGAGACTGCGGGCAGACGCTAAAACCGGTAGACCCCCGATGCCGGCTCTTTTTCTGTCTAACGTCCGCTCGCTGGACAACAAAATGGATCTACTTCGTTTGAGAGTGACCACGTCGGAGGAGATGAGAAGGTGCTTGTGCTCTGCCTCACGGAAACGTGGATCTCTGAGGATACACCGGACTCTGTTTATGAGCTGGATAACAGACTCTTTTTCAGAACAGACCGGTGCACCGAGACTACGGGAAAAACACGAGGCAGTGGTGTTTGTATTTACGTGAACAAAGACTGGTGCACGAACTGTTCCGTGATCAAAAGGCTTTGTTCAGCTGCCGTCGAGTTGATCACAGTAAGATGTCGGCCGCATTATCTTCCACGCGACCATGCTGTGATTTTAATATCAGTTATTTACATAGCACCCGATGCTAATGCTAATGACGCCCAGGGAGAAATTCATGACTTACTCACCTCGCTGCAGTGTAAATATCCTGAGGGGCTCTTCATTGTTTGCGGAGACGTCAATCACGTAGATCTTCAAGTCTCCCTCCCAGCCTTCAATAAGCACGTCTTCACAGCAACGAGAGGAGATAAAACGCTTGACCAAGTCTACACTAATGTAAAGGGGGCGTACACGGCGAAGACACGCCCAGCGCTCGGAGCTTCCGATCACTGCTCTCTGATCCTGGCCCCAAGACAGCTCCCCCCACTCAGGCGCTCCAAGCCGGAACAAAGAGAGATAAGAATCTGGCCTCAAGATAGTTCCCCCATGCTGAGAGACTGTTTTGAGAAGACAAACTGGTCTGTTTTCAGAGAAGCAGCTACTGATGGGAGCTCAGTTGACCTGGAACTTTATGCTTCCTCTGTCCTGGGCTACATCAGTACATGCTCTGAAAATGTATCCATAAAAAAATATGTTAAATCTTACCCGAACCGAAAACCCTGGTTAAATAAAGAAGTTCACGCCTTGCTAGCAGCCAGGGACACTGCATTCAAGTCCGGAGATAAAGAGGAGCTGAGAAAGAGCAGGAAAGAACTGGAGGAAGGCATTAAGAAGGCCAAGGCCACGTATGCACAGAGGATCGAGGGACAGTTCACCTCACAAGACCCACGGAGCATGTGGAAGGGTATTAAATGCATAACAGATTACAAAGGCAAGAACAAACAATGCCCCAGGGACCCATCTCTGCCTGATGCCCTCAATAAGTTTTATGCACGTTTTGATGATCCAAACAGACCAGCTAGCACCAGACTCACCTCATCACCAGATGAAGAGCATCTCAGAGTGACCGCAGCAGAAGTGAGAGGCAGTCTCAGAAAGATTAATCCTCATAAAGCAACCGGACCAGACAACATCCCAGGGAAAGTTCTGAAGGAATGTGCGGACCAGCTCTGTGAGGTGCTGGCTGACATCTTCACCACCTCACTTGCACTGGAGTCAGTTCCCACCTGCCTGAAGACCGCGACCATCATCCCAGTCCCAAAGAGCTCCACAGTGACTGGTCTGAATGACTATAGACCAGTGGCCCTCACCCCGATAGTCGCTAAATGTTTTGAGAAACTGGTCATGACCCACATCAAGGCAACCGTCAACATCAACGAGGACCCTCATCAATACGCATACCGCGAGAACCGATCAACAGAGGACGCCATTTCTTCCGTGGTCCACACTGCTCTCACCCACCTGGATCAGAAGGACTCATACGTGCGTCTGCTCTTTGTGGACTTCACATCTGCCTTCAACACCATGATCCCCCAAACTCTGATAGACAAACTATCTACACTTGGACTAAGCCCCTCCATTTGTAACTGGGTACTAGACTTCTTAACAGACAGACCACAGTCCGTGAAGATCCACAACTTCTCCTCCTCCACCATAACCCTCAGCACTGGCTCTCCTCAAGGATGTGTGCTGAGCCCCCTTCTGTTCACTCTGCTCACATATGATTGTACAGCCACACTTCCAGGCTGTCATATTGTTAAAGTCCATGACCCACCATGTTTTCAAATTGCATCGCCATTAATATTTATTAGTTTATTTAAAAATAATACAGGAGCGTTTATTTATATTGTAGAGAAATAATGCAAAATGTGTTATTTCATGATTTATAGCAGATTTTAGCAGAAGCTCCGGGAAGATCTGCCCCTCTCCAAATATGGGCATTCACATCACTAAAGATTCCGCCTTGGAGTTACAGGCGGAGTTTTAATAAGCCTTCATCAACTTCCATGACCGCTGCTCAGAGAGAGGAAAAAAAAAAGAGAAGCGGTTGCTCACTGATGTCTGTCATATTCTGAGCAGCATCCACGTAGACATACTAGTTTAATTCGCTTGATCGCGACAAATTCATTCATTTCCGCATCGCCTTTTTATTCTCTCCCCTGACCAGACAGGTCGGGAGTAGAAAGGCAGCCGCAGCGCGGAGCTCTGTCGGTCTGGATGTACCATCGCGCGCGGGCTTCCCCGTGCTCTCTGTGCTTCCCCGTGCTCCAGCAACAAGGCTGGACAGAACCGAGCCCCAGCACGAACTTCAAAGCTGACCCGCAGCGGAACGGGGAGCCAGGGAGAAGCCGCACGGCTCGCTCCTCTCTGGGCAGAGGAGAGGAGAGCAGCCAGCAACAGTCGCAGCGGTGTTATATCTTATTAAAAAGGTCTATAAAATAAATAATAAATAAAAGCAGACCACTGGTCCAGTTGTACACAAAAATGCACCAGGAAATATGCAGTTTTACTCTCACTCTCATAAACCTCCATGGAAACTCACTCCTACCTTCTGCCTTGCTTTCTGGGTGGAGATCAATGTAACGAAAGGCATGACCCTTCGGGACTTTTCGGCCAGGTTTCCGGATTCATTCGGGAGTGGGTTGTTTTTTTTTTTTTTTTTTAACCCTCGCCTGGCCCAAATGCAAAAATGAAAATAAAATTCATAAAATACTACAGTAATTCTCCAATATGGTGAATTGTTACTGTCACGGTGGGTGTTGTCCTTTAAGTTTGCAGATGATACAGCGGTGGTGGGATGCATCACAAACAATGATGAGTCCAGCTACAGACAGGAGGTGGAACACCTGGAGAGCTGGTGCAAAGAGAATAATCTTCACATGAATGTGAAGAAGACAAAGGAGATGATTGTGGACTTCAGAAGGAATAAACACACCCACGCCCCACTGAAAATAGGTGGGTCTGCAGTGGAAGTGGTCTCCAGCTACAAATACTTGGGTGTACACTTGAATGATAACCTCAGCTGGAGCAACAACACCACCAGCCTGATCAAGAAAGGTCATCAGAGACTCTACTTCCTCAGACGGCTGAGACGTGCTGGTCTGAGCAGCCCAGTTCTCACCTCGTTCTACAGGTGTGCAGTGGAGAGCGTCCTGTGCTCCAGCATCAACGTGTGGCATGGAGGCTGCACAGTTGAAGAGAGGAAAGCTCTACAGAGAGTGGTGAAGGCTGCACAGAAGTCTGTTGGAGTCAGTCTCCCCACCATCACAGACATTTACACCTCCAGATGCAGGAAAAGAGCCACCTGCATCATGAAAGACCTCACTCACCCAGCACACTCACTCTTTGCCCCACTCCCCTCAGGACGGAGGTTGAGGAGCATCAAATGTAGAACCACTAGACTGAGGAACAGCTTCTACCCTGAGGCTGTTAGACTCATGAATAAATAAATAATAAAAATAAACACTGCAAAATATCACATCATGCTGATGCTGATCTGTTTTCTTGTTGCTGTGTTCATTTGTGACCATCTGCTCATACAAACTCATGTTCGTGCTGCTGTTTATTTCCACTACATTAGGCTTAGTGTATTACTAGTTGATGTTTTTCTTAGTTAATTCTAGATGTTATTACTGTTTTTCTCTTGCATTTGTTGTTGGATGTAACTGGGACCCCGTGTACATAATCTCGTTTTCATCACATGTACCACATGCGGTGCAAATACAATAAACACTCTGACTCTACACTTAATCTATTGTATTGATGTTTGGGGGAATGCGTGTAAAACAATCACAAAGCCTATTTTTGTATTACAGAAAAGAGCTGTAAGAATTATCACTAGAAAACATTACCGTCATCCATCAAGTACATTATTTTATCAACTGAAGTTATTGAAGTTCCATGATTTGGTAGACTATAATATTTTATCAGTTATGTATAGGGCTCAAAATAATGCATTACCTTTAAATATCCAAATGCATTTTGTTAAAAGACAAAGTTGTTATAATCTTAAGGGGACAGAGATGTTTGTAAAACCACAATTCAGAACTAGTTTGAAGGGACGTTCTACCTCAATCCAGGGAATTAGATTATGGAATGGCTTGGAGAATGTAGTTAAAAATGCCAAGTCAATGTTTACATTTAAGAAAATGATCAAAATGAATTTGTTAAAAATATATATATGAAATGACGTAATGTGTATTGTATTAGTTAGAAAATTAGAAAGAGTTAGTCATTTTGTACTGTTGGTGGAAGATTATTATTGTTTAATCTGATTGTTTGAAAAAAGGGGCAGATATAATAAGATTTATTCTTCTTTCTGCTACCTTTCATTTTTTTATATTTTGTACATTATCATTTATGGGATTGTCTTGTATTGTTTCTTTTGTAAAAAAAAATGAACAAATTTAATAAACATAAACATAAAC